>BQNB010038627.1:0-48623 GCA_026074375.1 Tanacetum coccineum | reverse complement strand
AACCATTTCATTCATAAAATTCAAATACACATTACAATACTAAAAAAAACACATTAAAAAAAATACCGAAATTAAAAAAGGGTGGTGTATTTTTTAATAAATTTTCAACTTTTCTGTTTATGTTTTTTATATGGGTTTTTATTGGATTCAAATGGGTTTGATGCCCGCCGCTGCACCACCTCCGTCGCACTCCTAATTTTTTTGCCACTTTTCTGTTTAACTAAAATTTCTGTCTTCAGCCATTTAAACCGCTCCAGAAAATAAATTATGTATTTTAGGGGGTGTTTGAGATTACTTATTGGTATAATTACTTATAGGGGTGTTTGGATTGCTTACAGTGGGTGTCGCCTTAGTTTCTCAACGCAAATACTTTGCTGCCTTACTCTTATTACTATAATAAACTCTAGATTTTTGTGCACACATCGTTTTCTGTTGCTCGCTAAAGATTGCCTCTGTTTGGGATTTTTTTTTCAAATGTATATTCATTATTCTTTTAGACCGTCTTATTGCTTTCCTCTAGCCTTAGTTAATGGTTCATAAAAAGGGTTGTTTGGGTTACTTTTTTGGCGGCTTAGGACATATGATATTAAGATTTCATAAAGTTCATATTCCATCTATTGCAACAGCAAATAGTCACCTACCTCTGTTACAAGACTTGATGAAATTTAGGATTTTATTGTTGCAGTAGCTGAGGTATATCCTTTTCTGCTAAAAAAGCATACCAAATCGTTTAACCATAAATGAATCTTGATCCCGTAAATAACGTCACTTACGACTTTTGGACCTGTAAAGCTTTCAGTGCAAATATAAAAAAGATATTGTTATAGCGTAGTGGTGATATATTTAGCTTAAAAAAAGTGTATTGCTATGATTGGTAAAAAATGAAAGTGTTTTTTAAATATTGTTGATAATTTTAGCATATCAGAACTAAGCAATGAACCTTCTTTCATAATAGACTTATTTAGTCCAAGTCATTTAATAAATTTAAGTCATTTTCATTCTTGGCTAAGTTTGAGATTTTTTCTAATAATATTGCAGGCTGAAATTAACTATTTACGGCTGCTAGATAATGTGTATGCTCATTCTTCCCTACAACTTATATAGTTAAATCCTTTTTTTCAGGGCGTACCTGAAGATGCTGCAAAAAACATGCACCCGTCTCAAGGTTAGTTTATATACGATAAATGTTTAGTTACGTGTGTGTCACAAAGCATGCTGCAATTGCAGTCGCTATGAACTATGAAGGTCTGGGATAGTTTTGGTTCAGTGCAGGAGATTATTACACGTGTATGTCGGGTCGGGTCAAGGTCTAAACGCTCAATTGTGAGATTGTCACAATTACTTTGGCGGTCTGGAAGTGTGTTCTTGGTGATTACAGCGGCAGAAAGTGGAAGAAGGGACACACACCGACACACGTCAAGGACCAGGAAGTGTAGATGCATACAGAAACGGCCGTCATTTAAGACAGACATCGTTCATCATTTCCAGATGAATGAAGCAATGAAGCTGCTTTTTTATTCCAATTCGAATTCTGCGGTAAAATTATATTGCTTATTTTTTATTTAAGTTTGAATTGGAGATTTTGATTTTGTTTATGAATTCTCAGTTTCACTTCTTAGAGTTGCTTTCAATCAGTTGTGCTGAGGTATTCTTTTATGTCACATAGTCGTTATTCATTTAACATGTGTCCTTTTTAGCAAAGCTCTTTTGGAAACAATCAATGGTTGGCTAATTAAGTTTCGTTTAATACATAATAACTTTCAATTGTTCATATTCAATCTGTCTTAGAGTAACATTTTCATGATTAAGTAGCTCTTTGTAAAGGAGATTACTAGATTAGATAATGATAGTAATTGAATTCGTTAGTAAGGTCCTTATATATAAGCATCCTCTCACCAGGCCTTTTACATTTTAACCCATGTCATCGTAAAATCATGTTAATACACCACATAAGAAAACAAAGAGCGTTTAGTTATGTAGCTAAAACTTTTTAGTTTTAAGGATTTGATGATTATTTTTTTTTGCTAGAAAATACAATAGGAAACATAATTCGAATCGGTTTTTGTGCGTCTAATTGTTTGGCTAAGGATATGACCAGATAATTAGTTTGATCTGAGAATGAAAATAAGTGGTATGGATTATAGTTAGTTTCAACAATGACAAATAGGTCCCAAATATTGCCTGCGTAAAGCATGATAAAGATTATGAGTTAAAATTCTAATCATGTAATGATTTTGCTTTTGAAATTAGGATAATGAATGGACTTTTTGCACCGACTGTGGAAGTTAGAGGACTTGGGCAAATAGTGGAGCAAAGGCCAATGTACGATTCCTCAAGGATAATAACGAAATCATTACATCAAAAGAGACTTCTTGATGCATATCATCTGCTGCAAACTGATCATTCAGTTCATGTATACCGAATCCTTTTCACAACCTGCTGTAATTTCCAAGATACATCCAAATGAATCGCCTTTTTTTACAGCATGAAAGTAAAAAATGCAGGTCCTTAGACTCTTTGAGAGATTTGTTTATTAAATTGTGAACATTAGTTCTTTAACACTTTCGTGGCGGATGGACACAAATGGCATAAACGCCTTGAAACTTCTTTTGATAAGTTGTTTTAGCCACAGCTTTGGTGTCTTTTTTGTCAAGCTTGCGGATCTTATACATGATGTGGTTGCTGACTAGCAGTTTAATGAAATTTTAGTTAGCCGATTGTCTAACACACCTAGGTCTTTGTTTAGTTTGTAACATTCTTTTCCTATGTTCAGGCAGTTGCAAGCGCCAATATAAAGCAATGAACATATATTGTTAAACTTGAGAGCTCTGGAGGAGGAGGAAAAGTTTCATTGCAGCGGCGTTTTATCCAACATCAGCCGAGACATCGATTAATACAGAAGATGGAGTTTGAAATTTGCAGCACGAACCAAAAACAAATTAATAGAGTAACACTCATGTATTGATACGGGTTAAATAATTAATATCAGATGGTAATGGTTTACATACCAATTCTAAGACTATATAAAGCATCACAAAACAGATGTATTTCTCATTTAAATGTGTTCTCACATTATTCACCCAGTTGATTATTTAGATCATACTTTTATACGCTACAGGGGGAAAACAATGGTTTTCCAACTCTAAATTCCGTCGACTGATAAACTGGAAAACGACGAGTCAATTCAAATCGACGACTGCTAATCGTCCCGCAACGAAGCTCCGATAAACCCACTCGTTCAACATACATTTTATTTACAACATACATTTAACTTAAAGGAAACCTATTGGTAAGGCGTTCAAGATTTTAGAATAAATTAGTTTTATTTAGTTGCCAATTAATAGGCTTAAAATTTGAATAATGCTGAGTACCATATTTGCATTATTGGGTCAGTTGAATAATGCCAGTCAAAACACTTTTAGTGACTATAAACTCATTTAGGGGGTGTTTGTTATCCTACTTTCGGATTCAAGTAATCCTTTCATTCCATTATTCAATTGTTTGGTTCAATATGTTTATAAAATAGTGGGCCCAAATAAATGAAAAGTGAATCCTACCTAAAAGAGTGGTGATTTGCACACTCTATTTATTGATTTGCACACTCAAATTGTGTGTGTCTTGACATTTATACTCTTACATCATTTAATGGAGTGTGTAAATATTAAATGTATAATAGTTATGACACACATATTTTTGAGTGTGTCAATAAATTTATAGAGTGTGCAAATCATCTCCCTACCTAAAAAGGGGTGGTATCACTTATTCATACCCAATGAGAACCCCACCTATTAAACTCTCTCACAACTCATATTTTTATTAACTAATTTAATAATAAAAAATACAAACAACTTTATATTTTATTTATTATTTTGATTAAAATAACCATTTCATTAAAATATTAGGGGTTGTTTGGTTCGTAAGAAGGTTTAGACTCGGATTCGGATTTGGTTTAAGAATGAAAGATAATGAAATAAAAGATAATAATAATATTTTAATGAAATGGTTATTTTAATCAAAATAATAAATACAATATAAAGTTGTTTGTATTTTTTATTATTAAATTAGTTAATAAAAATATGAGTTGTGAGAGAGTTTAATAAGGTGGAGTCCTCATTAGGTAAGTGATACCACCCCTTTTAAGTATGATTCACTTTTCATTCATTTGGGCCTACTTTTTTGTGAACATAGACCAAACAATTGAATAAAGGAATAATAGGATTACTTGAATCCGAAAGTATAACAAACACCCCCTTATTATTATCTTTTATTTCATTATCTTTCATTCCTAAACCAAATCCTAATCCGAGTTTAAACCTTCTTACGAACCAAACAGCCCCAATATCCGTTTAATTTATTAAATGATTATTGAATATTACCCTTAGAGATAAAACTAGTCCAAATGACAATGCACAAAATTTGTACAACAGTGTATATGTGTAAATACTAAAAAATGGCTACCAATGAATAGAGACAACAATCTCATAAAGGTATTAGGCGATAATTGTATTGATGTTTTAGTCACTGACTCGCACAACATCCCTGCTAGCGCGGCACTGGTGAAGAATTCACCAAAATTTTAAAGCTAGATGTGCGTGGAAATACCATCTATATTCTATAGTTACACAACTTACATTGCAAACAGTCCATTAAAGTGTTAAGACTGTAACAGTAAGAACAACAACAAATTTATTGCTATGTAATTAGCAAGAATATGATGTAAAGAACAACAACAAGAAGTTTATTCCTATTAGAAAGCCTGGGAAGTTGATATTGAAAGGCATATGATGTATAAGGTAGTGAAAAAGATGAAGCTTTTAAAGCCTAGTCTGAACAAATTAAGTTGGGTCAATGGAAACATTTTTGAAAGAGTAAGAAAGTTAAGAGAATGTTTGAAAGAAATACAAAATGAAGTTGATAAACATCCCCATGATGAGGAAATTAAAGCTAAAAGTTGCAAGATTCTGAGTGAGTATTATGATGCTATGAAGGATGAAAATAACTTGTTGATGTAGAAGGCAAAAATTGAATGGTTGAGAGATGGAGATAGAAATACAGAATTCTTCCATAAGATCATCAAAGGCAGAATGCACAAAGGTAGAATAGTGTCTATTTGTAATGAAAATGGGGAGAGGTTTGAGAATGATAAAATAGCAGAGCAGTTTGTAAAACATTTTCAGGAATTTCTTGGTAAAAAATATGCTCTTCCTACAGAGGAAATTGTTTTTCCAAATAAGTTGAGTAGAGAAGAGAAGGATAATATGTGTAGAGGAGTAAGTGAAGTAGAAGTGAAGAATGCAATGTTTGAAATTGAGGACTCTAAAGCTCCAGGTCCAGATGGATTTACTGCTAGATTTTATAATTCAGCATGGAGTATTATTGGCAAGGACATATGCAAAGCAGTTCAAGAGGTCTTTATAACTGGGAAGTTACTTGATAAGGTAAATGCTACCTTGATTTCTTTAGTCCCTAAAGTTCAAAATCCTGTTAAAGTTTCTGAGTTCAGACCTATAGCATGTTGTAATGTGATGTACAAGTGTATTAGTAAGATCATTACTAATAGGTTGAAAGAGGTTCTTGGAAATCTGATACATGAAAGCCAAAGTGCTTTTATTGCTAGTAGACAGATCACTGATAATATTTTACTGGCACAGGAGTTGTTTAGAGGATATAACAGGAAACAAAATATTAAGAAAGTTGCTTTTAAGATTGACCTTTAAAAAGTATATGATACTATAAGCTGGAATTTCCTTAAAACAGTTTTGGAGCAGTTTGGTTTCCCTAACAGGATGGTGGAATGGATCATGGTTTGTGTAAGCACTACTAAATTTTCTATCAACATAAATGGGGAAAGAGAAGGTTATTTTTGTGGTGGTAGAGAGATCCTATGTCTCCTATCTTTTTACACTTGTAATGGAAGTGTTCAATATTACAATGAGGAAGAATATCAGTGAAAAGCTGGAAATTACTCATTTATGTTTTGCAGATGATTTGTTGGTTTTCTGTCATGGAGATACTAAATCAGTGAATATTATTAAAGAGACATTAGAGGAATTCAGTAGGTATTCTGGGTTGAAAGCCAACATGAGTAAAAGCACTGTGTTTTTTTGGAGGTATGACAACAGGACATTATCCTTGACATAGTTCCTTTTGGTGTTGGAAAACTCCCAATGAAATATCTTGGAGTACCATTAATCACAAAGAAGATTACTGCAAATAATTGTAAGCCATTAGTTGAGAAAGTGAAGAGTAGGATTTTGAATTGGAGAAACAAAGCATTGTCATACTCAGGAAGGTTGCAACTAATAGCCTCTGTCTTAAGTGCAATGCAAATTTATTGGGCTTCTGTATTTTTTCTACCTAAGAATGTGATTTATGAAATCAATAAAATGCTTAAAGGTTTTCTGTGGTGTCAAGGGGAACTCACAAAAGGAAAGGCAAAAATATCATGAAAAAGTATTTGTAAGCCTAAGGAGCAAGGAGGCTTAGGGATAAGAATCTGCAAGTATGGAATGAAGTACTGATAGTTAAGCAATTGTGGAAGGTGATTGCTAAAAAGGATACTCTATGGGTTAAATGGGTAAATACTGAGAACCTTAAAGGTAAAAGTATATGGGAGATCAAAGAAAAAACCAATAGTGCAGGATGGAAAGAAATGTTGAAGTTAAGGGACAAAATTAGGAAACATGTTTTATGGAAAATTGGAAATGGTATTAGCATTAATGTTTGGTATGATAACTGGTTCAGGTACATTATGTGATATAGTTACTAGTAGGGAGATTTATAATGCTGGTGTGAGCATAGAGTCTAATATTGCTGATCTGGTAATAAAGTATGAAAAAAATTGGCCTGAAAGATGAAATTGTTAGTATCCTATTTTGAACCAGTTTGTTATGCCTATTATTCATGAGGAAATAGAGGATGAAGTAATTTGGGTAGATAAACATGGAAAGGAGAACTTGTTCAGTGTCAAAGTGGTTTGGAAGGATTTTATTGATGAAGAGACAGAAGTTGATTGGTATAGTATTGTGTGATTTAATAAAAACATTCCTAGGCATGCTTTTATCCTATGGATGGCTATGCAAAACAGGTTAAATACGCAGGAAAGGATTGATGTTTGGAATCTAGATCATGATATGAAATGTGTCTTGTGCAACTAGTGTATGGATTCAATTAGGTATATGTTCTTTACATGTGATTTTACTCTAAAAATTTGGAAAGAGGTACATAAATTGTTGAGTGTGAATATGTCATTTAACTGGATTGATATTGTGGAAGAATTGAAGAAATTGCCAAACAATCAAAACATTTGGAGCATAATTAGGAAACTAGACTTTTTAAAAAAGAGGTAAGAGATGGAAAGATTTTGTCTCACTGCATTAAGGAAGTAGTGCAGTTAAAGATATATGGATTTGCAGTCAAAGAATCAAGAGCAGTTAGAGAAGTGGAAGAAAAATGGAATATAAAGATTCAAAGGAGGAATAGAATAGTTTGATTGTATGTTCTTGAGGTTTAGAATTCTAGTTTATATTTGATTTGTTTGTGTAATGAGTGAGGCATGTCTCACTGCATTAACTGATTGTTTGTTGTTTACTGAAGTAATATAATTCTCATTTTTACAAAAAAAAAAAATTAGCAAGAATACATATGTACAATAAAAATAGGGTTGGGAGATTTGCCTCAATTGTCTGTCACAGATAGTAACATTTGAAGAAAAACAGCAGCTTGTGTCTAGAATTCAATGTACTCATTTGCATTTTCCTATGCCTCATCTGTTTCTTTAACTGTAAGAATAATATTATGGTAACTTAGTTTACAAACAAATAAAGTTTTGGTACTAAAAAAGCTATAATAACTAATGGCATACCTTTATATTGGGGAATGTAGCCAACTAACTTTTGGGTTGTTCTATGTCGAAAGAGTTCTTCAAAATCTTTAGCGGGATGAATAAAACGATCATGGATTAGGAAGTAATCTCCTGATGTTAATTCAAAAGCAGACAGATCTCCTCCAATGGCAAGACGTAATTCTTGCTATTCATTCGCTTCAAAGTAAATGTATAAATCTTATGGATTTCATTCAAAAAAAGTTGGCAAATGTGAGAATACTTCTTTTTGGGATGATTCTTGGTTAGGAGAGGTTGCGTTGAAGGTTCTTTATAAAAGGGTATATGCTTTAGAGATGTGTAAAATCTTATTTGTGTGGACCGAGAAAATATGGGTCATCCCTCTTTTGTTCATTCTTTTATATCCGTAGGATGTCAAGAAGGTGGTGTAGGAGCTATGTAAAATTTATGGTTTACTTTGCTTTCGACAAGTTGTTGATCTCGTGCTCCCAAATATATAGATAGATGGTGTGGTCTTTAGAAGGCTCACAAGAGTTTTGGTTAAATCCTTCTCGCATCTTAATTGCATATTTAACAATCTTGCGAAAGCCTGAAGTTCCAACTAGATGGCTTAGAGTCGTTCCCATCAAGATAAATGTTCATGCTTAGAGGGTTTGCTTGGATAAATTACCTACTAGAGCTAATCTTTCACTTAGAGGAATGTATATTCCATCAATTGTTTGTCCCCTTTGTAATTCGGCTGTGGGATTCACTTCCCATGTTTTTTTCGCTTGTCCCTTGGCTCGCCAAGTTTGGAGAAAAATTTTGATTTGGCGGGAACATGAAGATGTGGTTTTTAACTCCTATAACGAGTGGCTCAACTGGATTGTCAATATTCGTTTACATAAGCAATTGAAGGTGTTCCTTGAAGGTATTTGTTACGTGATGTGGTGGTTAATTTGGCGCTTCAGAAATCAATTGCTCTTTGGGAATTCTCAACCAAGGCGTGCTTTCTTATTCGATGATGTAGTTCAATTTTCTTATACGTGGTGCTCTAGTCGATCTAAGTGTAATGTTAATTGGGTCACTTGGTTACAAAACCCTAATTTTGTTATCTTGTAATCTTTTCTAGCTTCTTGCTAGTGTTTTAATAAAAATCTGCCGTTCAAAAAAAACACAAAATTATATCAATGTTTAATTATAATGTTCTCATAAATTATGATTATGAAATGTTTAAAAAAGTAATATGTTATTGTTTATATTTTTTTAAACATAATTTATAACTTTGAACTTTTTTAGTTTGTGTGCAAGGAAAGTAAGATTACATATGATTAATCTTAAAATTTTATGATCAAAAACAGTATCGTATATAATTTGAGCTTGCTAACATCTTATTTAAAATCAGCATCAATTTTACATGACAGTATCATAAAATTGTAAGATGTTAAGATTAAAATCGAAAGTAGGAGTGTACATCCCGACCGGTGGGTACTTTATTCTATGAAAAAAGAAAAGCCATTGATGATTGCAAGATATTGCATTCTTTAAAGTTATTATTGATAGAAACAAATGGTCAAATGTTTATAGATCATTTTCACACAAGGCCCCATGCCCATTATTTTAACTCTCTTGAGATTTTCGAAACCTCCTAGTAACTGATTATATAACTATAATTAGAGTTGGTACAATGTTAGTTAAGTAGTAACATATTAAAAAATGGTTATGCTCATGTTTGCATGTTAAAGTCTCATTTGCGCTGATTTTGAGCTATTTAAAAAGATAGTTGTTTTGAGATTAATTAGTTCGCAATGTGGTTGCAGTGTAAAAGCACTAGTCAAATTTATATATATATAGTATTAACCCCGTGAAAATTCTTTCCAAATTACTTATCAAACAAGACAATAAAAGGATAAAATCTCACTTAAGAAAACACAATACGTATATTTTTAACCGGGAAGTATTTCTTCTCGGGTCGTATCCCAACGAAGTCGTGAATTGAGATTCGGGAATAATTCGGATTCGAGTCAAGAATGAATAAAGGATTTTTGAATTTTGAATTACACTACGAATATAATAGCACAATTAAACTATAGAAACGATTAAAGAAACTAAAAACAATTAACTAGCACGAAATTTTAATACACGAAAATTAAAAACGTGAGCTAAAACTGAAATTTAAAATCTAAGGCACTACTTTTAACAAATTTTATACCTAAAAATCACAAATTTAAAAAGAAAATTTTAGGAAAAAGAATTAGAATTTTTTAACTATTTTTGAATTTTATATGAATTTTTAAAGAAAAATGAATTACTAAAAATAAACTTTTTCTAAAAATTATTACTAAAATTTTATTTTTATTTTTCAAAAATACTAAAATGAAAAAGAAAATTATTACAAAAAGAATTAGATTTTTCCAAACATTTTTCTATTTTCTATGAATTTTCTAAGAAAAAGAAATTACCTAAAATCTATTTTAATTTCTAGAAAATACAAATTAAATTGGAAAAAATAAAGAAAAATGGTTTTTAACAACTAAAAAGGTGCAGAAAACTAAGGGTATAAAAATGCCCAAATTTTATAAACTAATTGAACCCTAATTTTGCCAATTAAAAACATAACCCTAATTTTATTAAACAAAAATTAAAAATATTAAATCTATTTTATTATTCCTAAAAAGATAGGATAGAAAGTGAAAAGAAAGAAAGAAAAGGGTAGGCGGGGTAACTGTCTAGATTTTACACTATAATGAAAACGGGTAACCTTGAACTATTGAAAAAGTACAAATTGAACCCTACGATTTAGCTTATTTTTTGCTTATTTAAAAAATGAGAATCAGCTAAAACTTAAAACTACAAAGTTGTAACTGAGCTTATACACTACAACTTTAACAAAGACACTTGGACATTTTATCAACTGAATAAGCTAAAAACTTAGCTTTTAATTCTGCACAACAGTAACTCAAGTTTTGCTTTTGAAAATCTAATTTTTCAAACTTTTGCTTATTACTTGCTTATTATTAAATGAAAATGAAAACAAAAGTTGCTATGAAAAGCTTAAGATGTACACTAAGTATTTCTAAAAAACAATAAGCTAAAAGTTAACAAGTTTAAGGAGAAATTTGCTATCAAAAAGTGCAAGTTCAGCTTATTAACTGACTTTAAGCTAATCTTAATAAGCTAACCAGCTTATTTCTAATCCCTAAAAGCTAAAATTTTGGAAATAAACTCTAATATGATTATTGAACTAACCTAGATAAAAGGCTTTTAAAGTAACAACTAGAAATTAGAAATCAAAAAGATATAAGCTAGGAATCTCATTTGCTGCTATACTACTTTTGCAGGTACAAATAAGCTGGACTTAAAAGCTTAAAATGAAATCTAAATGATGATTCATATTAAACTAATAGAGTACTATTAGGGTTCTTAATTCTAAATGCTATCTTCTAATTACAAGAACTATAAAGAAGCTAGAAAAGTGAGTATCAACAGCAGTATTTACTGAATTAGAACTGTTGATGCTGAACTTCTTGGTAAAACTCAAATGCAGGTTAAATTCTAAAGTAGAAACTTATAAACTCACTCTCTTAATGCTACTAAACCTACATAAACCAAGCTTAAACACTATTATGCTGAAAATCACTTAACTTCAAATTCTACTTAAAACTAAAACTGTCCTGGTGCTAACAAAGGTATTTTAAGCTCTAAACTTTGAATCTCTACAAACTAACTTCTAAAATCTATTTAAAACTTGATAATATGACTAAACTCAACTGACTAATGTAAAATTTCCAACTAAGTTTGACTTTAAAAGTCAATTTCACCTAAATCCAAACACTACTTAAGACTAACTGTCTAAACTAATTTGGCTTAAAATCTATTTTAAAACTAAAATTGCCAAATCCTTATAGCTACTCTAACTTGAACTCACCTAAGTAAGCTAATTAAGCACTAAAAACCAAAGCTTCTTAAAAGTGTTTTTGACAATCTCTTGTTGACTTTAAAGGTCAAAATCACCTTATTCCAAACACTACTTAACTAAACTGTCCAAACTAAATTTTACTTACAATCTATTTTTAAAACTAAATCTGCTAAAACCGTTTATCTACTCTAACTTTAAAAAAAAAAAAAAAAAAACAAAAAAAAAAAAAAAAAAAAAAAAAAAAAAAAAAAAAAAAAAAAACAAAAAAAAAAAAAAAAAAAAAAACAATCTAATTAGCGATTTAAGCACTTAAATAAAGCTTATTTCTAAAATAATAGTTACTCAGCTAGCTTAAACTTTCTAAAGGACAGAACTTTAAGTAATGAAAACTTAATGGATTCTAGCTACAACAGCTTTAAAACATTTGAATATCTAAACTAACTAAACAATATTGAAAAGGTTTAAGCACACAAAAAAAACAATGCAATAAGCTAATGAATTAAGCTAAATGTATGCTAAAATTAAAAACATGAAGCTAACCCTTTGAATTGTAGTCTCTGACCTTAGCCACTCTTGTTGAGTGAGTGGCTCTTAATTTCAGAACCTATATGGCACCTTGCCTCTAAAACCTGAGCTTAAGCTCAATAAGCTAAATTGAGCTTATTACTCCTCAATGCTTCCCAAATTCAATCACACTAAACTCAAATGAACATCATTGAACTAAAGCATACAAAATTAGTATTTAGAAGGCTTTTAACAAAATTTGAACAACTCTTGAGCTAAAGAAAACAGAATAAGCTATATTGAGCTTATTACAAGCTTATTAACTAAAACTTGCTTATTACTTGAAAACTTAAACTCAAACTCAATTCAACTAGCTTTATTACTTTTAAAAGAAGATTAGTACAAGATAAGGAACAAAGAGTACAACTGAATTGAAAATTTAAAAAAAACTTAATTCGCAAAGATGAACAGTACGAGTAAATTAAAAAGAGAAAATTACAAAGAAAATTGAAAAGTCAATAACCGTTTCTTGACCAATCTGAGCCCTTGGATCACTCTCTGACGTGGTCTAGCCAATCCTTGAGCTCCACGTGGCTTCTCGACAGTATTGGACCAATAACAGAGTGCCATGTAGACATGATGATGTAAAGGGATTTAATACGAGGTTGTTTTGGTCAACGCAAGTGGGTAAAGGTGAAATAAGGGTGGAGGAGGAATCTGGTGAGGGAGAGGCTACTGTAGTGGTGGTGTGGTGTGGAGAAAAAAATGGCGGGAAAAGTAGTTATTTAAGTGGAGGGGATGGGTACGGGGTCAAAAGAGGTCAAACTCTTTTAAATCTTTGAAGGATTGTCACAATCAGTCCTTGTTGTTTTTGTAAACCAAGCGCTCCCATTTTCCTTTGTTATCATCTTTTGAATTTGGCAAACTCAGTCCTTGTAGTTGATAACTTTTATTTTCCTCTTTAAAAGCAACTTTTATCTTTTGCAAGATTAGTCCCTTGAACTTAGAAACTTCCAAATAAGCCCTTGTAATCTTGAAACTTGTCAATATTGGTCCTTGGCACTTGATAATTGAGTTTTGACTTGATTTTTGATAATTTGACTTTTTCCTTGTGTCGGGCTGATCCGGCTTTGATATCTTTCCTCATATCTCTCTCTTGTACTTGTCTTTTCCGTTTCTTGTCGGTTTTTGCTTGTTTTTGCTCTTTTTGACTTTGATATCCTTTCCTGCACATTGAGACACAAAAGCACACATATTTCCATCTTTTGGCATATTTTTGGCTTTTATTGGCAAAATCCTGGGTATTTATTGTATACAATTTAACACTTATCAAAATTCCCCAAACTAAAGGATTGCCGTGTCCTCACGCAATTTTATCAATTGTACACTTTGTAAACTAACAAGTTTCCAAAATGCCCTTGTTTTCACCTTTTATGAATCCCCTTTTTAAACATCTTAAGCTTTTTCTCAACATTTTATCTCATGGAAACACATTAATGGCAATCATTGCAATTTTGCAACTTTTAGGCTCATTGAAATAGGCTACTCCCGATTAATAGAGCACAAAAGAGGAAAATTCGTCTTCCCTGACTTTTCACTAGACTAAACAAAGCTATTAAACAAGATCATTGTCAATATAAGTCCAAATGGTTAAGCTCTTATACTTACAACTTGTGAACTTTTCACTCCCAAGAATAAATTAATGATTAAGATGTGTGCACTCTTTTCAACTTAACCATAGATCAATTTATCTTTATAGTTGAAATCCATCTAAGCTTTACACTTAAGCCTTGTGAGCTTAAATGTTAATAACATAGATAAACCTCGACTCAAAGCTAAAAGAAATTGGGAAACAAAACTTATAAATTGATTTAAGAAAATGAAATTTTAACCATTCTTTTATTTTCAATATACTATAAATTATTATTTTTTTTCAATAGGAATGTTGTTCTTAGTTCGAACCCCTACTTAGGCCTTTCTCCCAAATAGGATATCGCATCAACAACCGGTGTTCTTAGTTCGAACCCCCACTCCGCTGCTAACGTTTGTGGGTTATCGCGACAACACCTTTTTCCTACAAAGCCTAGAATCCAAAGTCCCTTAGTTGCAATCACCACCTAGGCCGCGCTCCCTAGTGATGAATGCCTACGAACCTTGATTCCACGTACATAGTCAGCACTTTGGCTTCACATAGCATTTGGAGCTATATATATAATCTTCTTGGCATTATATTTTTTTATATACTTGCACATTGGCAATTATTAGGTAGCTTACGAAATGAGAGAAAATGACTTTTTAGAAAACCAAGTACTTAAGTTGAACTACCAATCTTAACTACAAGATGGGTGATTAGTCCCCCCCAACTCGCAAGATTTTTTCTAGAACATTGCTGACTTAGTCAAATTAAACGAGTAACGTATGATTTAGGTGGCGTGAAACGAGGATTCGGAACAAAAAGTCACAGAATAATAAAGCCTTTTAGATTTTCCAAATAAATCTCGCTAGGAACTTAGACTCATGATTAACTCTATCATCTCTTGTTCTTCACATTTTAAAATCCAAAGCAATAGGATTTGTGAAAGCTTAGCCTTACAAAAAGTTAAAGATCTAGCTAGGGTTCATATTACCCGATCAAGTCAAAATTACCTCTTATTCTCACCATCGGACTACCAAAAAGTGGTGTTTTTTCTCAATCTTCAACTTCTTTTGAACTTCTTTTGTAAGCAAAAATTTAAAATTTTTCACTTTTTCACACTTTTCAATATTTCTCAAAAAGGATTAATCAAAAAGGATCAACAAGGTTGCGTGGTGTGCAAATCAATATCGAAGATATCCTTCCCCAAACTAAAATAAAACTTTGTCCTCAAAGTTTAAAAATAAGGGTAAAAAGGAATCTTTAACAAAAATTCTAAAGGCCATTTATTAAGCATGCCAAAAGAATAGATGTTACATCGATATCGAAGGATATAGGAATTTCCAATATTGCGGGAATTGATTTGTCCTTCCGCAATACAAATAGGAAGAAAGATCAAGCGAACGGTGAAGAATTTGCGGGAATTTGAGTTGTCCTTACACAATTGAACCGAAAAAAAAGAGCTCCAAATCTCCGAAATTCTTAGGCACAAAACATGTTTAACAAGAATGGAGAAAAACAAGCTTTTCTCATTAGCACCTCTACTCATATACACTACTAAGTTTTTTGTTCAACCGAGACAAAGCTAGACTCAGACCCCCCGAATTAATTTGTCCTTGGGGAAGTTTTATTCTATTTACAAAAGAAAAGAAAATATAAACCAAGAATGAAAAAGGATAAGCATGGGTTGCAACCCACGAAACGCTTGTTTATTATAGAGTCACATTCGCTTGACTCTTTCCCCAAACTAAGTTTTCATGGTGGGTCGGTTTTAATGTCGGGGACAACAAATTTTGGAACATCCCCCCCCCAAAGTAATGTTTCACCCTTTGGCCATTTACTTTGAAATTTGGACCTTGTTTTTGAGAAAGTTCAATTGTGCCATAAGGGTAAACATTAGCAACGGTATAAGGTCCCGACCATCTAGATTTAAGCTTTCCCGAAAATATCTTTAGCCTTGAGTTAAAAAGAAGAACTTGATCCCCTTTATTAAAAACCCGATTTTTAATCTTGGCATCATGAATTCTTTTTGTCTTTTCTTTATAAAGAAAAGAATTCTCATAAGCTTCATCCCTTAATTCGTTAAGCTTATTAATTTGTGACTTTCTATTTTTACCCGCCAAGTCAAGGTTCAAATTCGTTTGTTTAAGGGCCCAAAAAGCTTTATGTTCCAACTCAATAGGGAGATGCAATATTTTCCGTAAACCAAGACCAACCTATACGGTGTACAACCAATTGGGTGTTTTGTAGGCGGTACGAAAAGCCCATAAGCATCATCAAGCTATCACTCCAAGAAGGCTCTAACTCACCTATGTTCTTTCTAAATCCTTTTAATTCCCTATTTGAAACCCTCAACTTGAACCACTATATCGATCCGAGGGTGTAAGGAGTCGAAAGACGATGGTCACACCATACTTTGGCCCCCCCCCATACCTTTGCAAATTGGTCATTACAAAAATGTGTGCCTCTACAACTTATAAAGCACGAGGGGTTCCAATCTCGCAAAAAGAACTTTTTAAGAACTTACAATCACCTTCGAGCCATCATTAGTAGTAACGCCTTAGACTTCCACCACTTGGACAAATTAAACCACCGCAACAGAGGATGTATTTATTTCCCCTACTGATGGAAATGGACCCATGAAATCAACACCCTCACAAAATCAAAGATCTCAGCAAATGTAATGCATTTTGAGGCATCTCATCTCATTTGAGAGATTTTGCCTTGTCTTTGACAAGCATCGACAATGTTTAAACCAAGTTTTGAAAGCATCTTTATAAATGGGGTCCAAAAGAATCCGGTGTCAAAGACTTTACGAGCGGTGTACTTGGTACACAATGATGCCTCCCGGTAGGTCCGTAATGACAAGCCATGAGATCTCATGAGCCTCTTTGCCAAAAACGCATCGTCTAATGACTTGGTCTACACAAATCTTGAATAAGTAAGGGTCATCCCAATAGTAATGTTTAGCATCTTTGAAAAACTTTCTCTTTTGTTGTGAACTCATTCCTTTTTTAACAAAATTACTCGCATGGTAGTTCGCTAAATCGGCGAACCATTGGCGTGTAAATTATCACTAAACACATTCACATTGTTTAACACATTGTTTTCAACAACATTTTCATTCTCATTAAGCACATTATCATTCACATTAATCTCTTTGACCTCTTCAACTTTCCCTAGTGACTCTAAAGGAAAAGATTCGGTTATATTTTGCTTTTCAAGTTCATTCTTGTGAGGGTTCTCTAGTCTAGAAAGGTGATCGGCGGCTACATTCTCAGCTCCTTTTTTGTCCCTTATTTCAAGATTGAACTCTTGGAGTAAGAGAATCCACCTAAGTAAACCTGAACTTAGCATATTGCTTACCATTAAGGTAACTTTAATGCCGAATGATCCGTATACACTCAGGTCCTTGATAAGACTAGATAGGGTCGCAAACTTCTCCAAGGCATTTACTACGGCGACATTCCTTTTTCAGTTGTAGTGTAATGAAGTTGAGCCCCTTCATAGTCCTTACTCGCATAGTGTATAGGATAAAAGTGGTTTATCCTTTCTTGACCTAGAACGGCTTCCTAAGCAAAATCACTTGCATCGCACATGATTTTCAAAATCATAATCCAATTAGGCACAACAAGTACTTGTGATTCAATTAACTTCTTTCTAAGACATTAAAAGCTTTTTACACTCATCCAAAAAATAAAAGAGTTTCTTTTTTCCAAAAGATGATCATGGGCTTGCAATTTTTGAAAATCTTGTGTTTTTTTTGGTAAAAAATAAATAAAAAAAATGGAACCTTCGATTAAAACCCGCATGCCCTAAAAAAACTTCGACTCCTTTTACCGTGGTCGGGTAACAGTATGTTAAACTATCACTTCTACTTTTGCCCTGATAACTTTCTAAACACTTTAGAAATTTTATGTCCCAAAACTATTCCATCTTTTACATGAAATGGCATGATTTTCCCAATTAAAGCACAAGATTGTTTTCTTTCACATCGATTAAGCATGTTATCAAGATTATAAGGCACTTTGAAAAATTTTATTCCCTACAAAAACCAAAAAGTCATCCATAAAAACCTCCAAGGTTTTCTCTATCATTCATGGAATGGCCGTCATGCTCTTTGAAAAGTCCCCGTTGCATTACAGAGGCCAAAGTGCAATTCTTTTTGTAGGCAAAGGGCCCTAGAGGGCAAGTAAAGTTGGTCTTTCTTGGCTGTGGGTCAATCGGATTTAAAAGTACCCGGAAAAATCCCGTCTAAGAAACAATAGAACTCAATCCTCGCTAAAAACCTTTCAAGCATTTGGTCCATAAAAGTAAGGGAAAATGGTCTTTCCTAGTCGTCAATTCAAACGTCCTATAATCAATACAACTCTCACAACCGGTCACAAGTCGGTTGGAATGAGTTCATTGTCAAATCGATCCATCACCACGGTCATCCCTAAAGCCTTTTTAGAACGCAATGAACCGTCCTAACACAACAAAAAAATGGGGCTATCCGATATGGGGTAAATCAAGTGCCTTATCACTCTCGGACGAGACAGCTTGAATGACCTCTTTCTTAATAACCTCATTATTTTAGGGTGACCCTTCTTGCATTGAACCACATGGTTTGTAATCATCCTCTATTAAAATTTTGTGTGTATAAAAATTTGGTCAATTCCTTAATGTCGGAGATTTTACCAAGCTAAGCACTTTTGTGAGCCTTAGAACCTCAATAAGTTTACCCTTCCTCATGCATCTTTTAGATCTTTTGAAATTATACGGGCAGTTTATTATCCTTTTTCAAGAAAAGCGTATTCCAAGATGAGAAGCAACTCCTTTGAGTTCAGAGGTCGGTGTTCCTCAAATTAATGTTTTTTGACCGATTCAACATTTTTGACTTCCTTTTTGAACTCAAGAGGAGAGATTGTGAAAAAGGATCACATATAAAACTTCAAGCCGATTTTTCCAAGTAAGTTCCTCACCCTTCCCTCATCATTAAATTCATCATTTAAAATCCACTGGTTAGAAGATTCATCATGTTTTAAAACTCTTCTATTTCTTCCTCAAGAATCATCTCACTTCCTCAAAAGAGTAAAAAAGGAGGAATCCGAACATGATAGAAGTGGAAATCACACACTCTCGGTAAAAGTCTAAGAATTTGGAGCATACTCCGCACTATTCATCACTAAGGTCAATTCTTTTCACGGATTCAAAATTATCATAGAAATAGTGGAGTAACACCACACTTACGTACAAGATTGAATCATACATGTCTTAAATGTTCCCCCCTCATAAACATCAATCAAGGCATGACTGTGGCTCAAAATGCCTCCCTACAACAAAGGAACACGGGGTCCGCGAACAAAGACCACAATCACAAAATCGCCCGGAAATAGAATTTTCTGACTTAACCGAACACATTTGCGGCTATACCGAGGGTTTAGGAAATTGGTTCGGTCGGCTAATTTCTAGAACCATTCTGTATTTGTAAGTCAGGAATCCAAGTTTTTTCCAATAGACCAAGGGCATGAGAGATACTTGCACTAGATCCGTTAGTCCAAGTGATTATCAACTCCCCACAATCACAAGGAATGAAAAACGACCTGGGTCACCAAGCTTTTCGGAAGCTTTTTGAGAATGACCGGGAGCAAAGCATTCATTGGTGTCCTTTGTATCTCTATAACTTGTCTTATTACTTTTAACAACTTTTGATCATTAAGCAATTTTGGGCATGTGGACAAGAGCATCCGCAAAGCTAAGCTCAAAGTGAAGATCACGAAAGATTTCTATGAACTTTGAAGCTAAGATATCATCTCTTTCACGATTCTTGTCCTTTTCAACACTGAAGGGTATGGCCAAGTTGTCTTATTCCTTAAAGGTTCATTAACAACTCTAGGTCTTCAACACTGGTTCTATTTTCTCTAGTTGGACTCCACCACACCTGGGGGGGGGGGGAGGTTGACGGGGGCCTCGTTTCTTGTTTTGGACTAACGAGGTTGGACGCTTCGGAACTTTGTGAACTTGTGGGTTGCACTTGGCCTTTGTCACCTCAGTTTCCCTACCTCCTCATTGTCCGAGTGACATAAGAGGAGGCATAGAGGTAATGGTCCCATCATAGGCCAAACCAATCCAGTTGTGATAACCTTATCTTCATTCTAGGATTAGGAATAGTATTACTTTTGTAAAAGTTCCCGAACCCTATGCATTTGTTATTTCCCATTTTGCTTTTGAAACATGGATAACATCATATTTTGAAAATTCCTTTGCTCATTTCGGAAAATCGAGTTGTTCCTTTTGAAATCACTCAAATTCTTTGCAATTATTCAAAGTAACATCATTTGCATTGTGTAAGCCTTAAATCTAGCATAGTCACCGGAACTTTGTGTACTCGGATTGATAACTTGACTTGTTGTGTTAAAGCCCGAGTTTAGCTTCCATGGTTAACTTGGTTCCCTTTTATTCCATTCCTATGTAACTTGATTTTGCATTCACTTCCATTGTTATTCTGTTGATTAAGCCTGGTGTCTTTATTCGGTTGCTAAATTGGAGGACGGAATCCAGAAGTTCTATTTTGAACAAAGTTACCGACCGAAGCGTTTTGTTGAAATTGTTGGAAAAAAAAGAAATTATCATGATTAAACCGGTACTCATAACCTCCCTAGTCAATGGGCACACAAGAACTATGATTTACTACCACAAGTAGGTACACCTTTCCTCCACCGCTTTTAATCGAACGGGAAGTAGAGCACAAGAGCTTTAATCATATTATTTCATCTTATTCATTTCATTCTAAAAGTCAAAGTCATTTTAATCCTCTAATCCGCCGCCATATGGAATTCAAGTTAGAATGATGAAGTAGAAGAAGATGGAGGACATTCGTACCTCACTCGCACACGGCGTTCCGTGAACATCTATCTTTTGGCTTTTATCTCGATGATTTGTAGTCCGTCGTTGGACATTTGTAGAGAAAATTGCCACCAGGCAACGGAATTAAGAGATCTTGATCATTGTAGCTGCAAGCGAATTATATAAATGTGTCTTATTGGTGCATGAGCGAAAACCCGTGATGAGGACACTTCCTTAAATTCCTTGAAACGCTCCCAAGCACGAAGAAAGATTCTTGAGCATTGACGAAATTCGTTATTTCATTCGAATATTGGTAGTCTTAGAAGGTGTGAAAGAAAAATGATGACTTAGACACTAATCCATCCATGTAAGAATAGAGTTCCCCGCGGGGGTTTTCTTTGTCAAGCCACGTTTGGCAACCCCGTCAAGAGTAATGGAAAGAGAAGAGTTTTGATGGTGGTGTAGGTACATCGGTAAACCTTTGAATATTAGTTTTATCTCTCACAAATACGAATATGAGCATGAGGCTACTTTATCATTACCTCCGTCGAAAAATTAGATTTGAACAAGATTAATGAGAGAGGATTTTTAAGTTCAAAATTTTGAGCATTGATGAGTGGTACAACTATAGCACTTTCAAACCTCTGTGGAGCTTTGAAGTTGCCCGCCATAAGGTCGTTCATCGCCATTGGAATCGATTCCGGAATGATAGGAAATTGCCTCTTGTTGGTGTCGAGAACGTCGACAATTACGTTATCCCCTCAACCCCCCCCCCCCCCTTCTCGAATTGTATATTCCAAGGAAGAACGAGTGAGCATGCCCTAGTGAAAATAAAAAAAGAAGAATTTGAGATTAAGAGATTAAGAATTACGAAGATTATTCGGAAAAGGAAAACAAAAAATTTAAAAAATATTTTGTAACCGTTAATTACAAGCTTCACGATAATGTCACCAAGATTACGCACAAGTGAGCGAAAAGCTTAGCGAGCCGCAATGACTCTTAGCAATAGCTATCACCTTTCCTTATACTCCACCTAAAGTGTTGTAAACTGAAGTCCGTCGTACCTCGCATGTAACTCACGATTTTGGTTTTCTTGTTTATTGAATGGTTTAAAGAAACTAGTATCCAAATTTGTTTATTTATTATTATTTATTATTTATTATTATTATTTTTTTTACTAATTCGATAGGAATCGAATTAATGAATGTTTTATATTTTTATACAAAAATAGCAAAGTAACTTCCAAGAAGGAAGGGTCTTCAAAACTCTACTTCAACGAATATTCTCAAAAAATCGTTCACGAGATCCCCGGCAACGGCGCCAAAAATTTGGTATAGTCAAATTTATATATGTATAGTATAAATCCCGTGACAATTCTTTCCAAATTACTTCTCAAACAAGAGAGATAAAAGGATAAAATCTCACTTAAGAAAACACAATACGTATATTTTTAACCGGGAAGTATTTCTTCTCGGGTCGTATCCCAACGAAGTCGTGAATTGAAATTCGGGAATAATTCGGATTCGAGTCAAGAATGATAAAGGATTTTGATGAGTTGAATTACACTACGAATATAATAGCACAATTAAACTAAGAGCAATTAAAGAATTAAAAACGTTTAACTAATACGAAAAATTTAACAAACGTGAATTAAAAACGTGAGTTAAAACTGAAATTTAAAATCTAAGGCACTATTTTTAACAAATTTAATACCTAAAAATCACAAATTTAAAAAGAAAATTTTACCAAAAAGAATTATATTTTTTCAACAATTTTTCTATTTATAATGAATTTTCTAAGATTTTTAACTCTTTTTAATTTCTAAAAATTCTAAAATAAATGGGGAAAATATGGAAAAATGATTTTTATATTAAAAACAAGAGCAAAAAAATATTGGAACAAAAAGCCCTAATTTTTATAAAATCTACAAAGTCTAATTGCAATTATTAAAACTAAACCCTAATTTTTATAAAACTAATATTAATAAAATGAAAAATAAAAGAAAATAGAAAAGACAGGGACTGATACTGGACAAATGAAAGTAAAGGGTGGCTGGTAAAATATCTAGATTTTACACTAAAGAACAAACAGAAAACCCTACTCTTAAACAAATTACAAACAACCCTAGCTATAAGCTATAACAGCAATTTCAGAAAAAGTTGTAAAACTGAAAAGAGCTTAAAATCACTTGCTTAACAAGAATCAACAAGAAAAATGCTAACTTAATCCATGAAATAAGCTAGTAGAGGCAAAAATCAGAATAAGCACTGTATTGATGAATTCTAACAAACTGCTAACCTATTAGGCTTATTTTAGAGTAGCTAAATGGATTTTAAAAGAAATCTAGCTAATTCTAGCAATACTAGACTCTGAGATACTACAACTATGAGCTTTTTATTTTTATCTTGGAGCTTATTTTAGAGTATCTGAGTACCCATTCTTATGAGATACTTTTAACATTCCAATTCTCTCGCGAAGTAATCTCGAACATTGCGATATACTATTTTTACTGCAATCTTCTTAGTTACTGAGTTAATCAATCTCTATACCTAACTATGCTAATGCTCCCATACTTTAATGTCTTGCGTTTAATTCATAGCCCCCTTCTAAACTTATTACCTATCTACAGCTACTCCATTACATTTCATTCTCACTGGATGACTAATTAATGATAAGCATTCTGATGTCCATAAAATCTTCACTAACAACCTAAACTACTTTATTTACCTCAAGTAGTGCTCAACTTATCTCTTATCAATCTCATCTGATAACTCGGGGGCAATCACTAACTTACTTTTCTACTATTCAACTTAATCTAAACAGCATGCGACCTACGACATCCCTCCTAATCTCCCACTTATACAAATCTCATTTATTATCTATACTCTTTCTTATCTGAATGAATTTTTACTATTCTAAACTCAACCAATCTTATATTTTTTCATACTATAATTATTGGATATAGCCATTCATTCTCTAAATTATCACAATATCTTTATAACTCATCTTAGATCTAAAATTCATATCTGTAATTACTAATACTCTTACCGTAACTCACTAACTGCAACCTCTTCTGTATAATATAAGTAATTGTTATCATTTATATTTACTATCAAACTCATTTCTTGCTTAAGCTACAATCAACATCCCTTTCTATACTCTTTCATTCTCCTTCAGCTTATCCTCATCCATACATCTCACCCTCAGTTATAATCGAATCCCTATAGATTTTATAACAATCAGCTTTCATAGCCTTAAGTCACGTCCAAGCGTAAACAATGATAGACTCGGCGAATATCCTCTCAAAATACAATATATATTCTCTGCGTGATCTATACTAAAGACTCCTCTACTCTATATCATTTTCTTCATTTATCATCTTCTATAACCACACAGTTAACATCAAACGGTAGCGCCCGGCCCACGCGTACTTCTCTCTCCATATTTAGAACTCAACCGATGCAGCACTCTTTCCAGCCACCCAATCAAACATATGACTTTTGCCACAACAATATCACTTACTCTTTCCTATTCACCATCTAGATTTCTCTATTTCACTCCATACAACTCTTTATAAAACCGATCGTAACAACCTTCTCAATCTCTGATATACTCAGACATCATACCCACAACTACCACCACAATCACCACCACCCACTAATCGACCACACCAACCCAGCAGAGTTGACACTCCTCGAGCTTAGTATTCTAGTACAACGAAACTGAACAATATCATAACTAATACCGTTAGCAACACTTACAACGAACACTCCAACTAAGCGACACTTCTTCCAACAACCGACTCATCTACCTAAACTAATCCACCGCTTAACCACTAATACCTTTTAACACTATTACCTATAACTACCATCAATCATTCCACAACTTCACCCCAATCTATGTTGAGCATATACATAAATACCAAACATAATATCTTCCTATCGCTTCGCATTATATGCTTACTCTCCTCTCATTCTATCCATACTGCCTATACGCATCCTAATACTCCTACCCTAATGCAATATTCCTAAATCTTATCTACTCAATTACTAACATCTAAGCAGACCAACATCCTCCCTATCTCATTTAACAAACTAGCTTATTACCATCTCCTTCTTATACTTGGGAAATTTAAGTTAATCCATCAACTATCAGCTCTTAAGACTCTTTTCAACACCACTTTTACTGAAACTATACATCATTAAACTCAATCACCACTAAACCTACCACGTCTGAACACACCATCTACACATTATTCTGCCCTAAATCCTTTAATATCTATAAAACCATACTCCGTTCAACTCTCTTTATATTCCAACCAACACAAACTCAATATCTTCCTTCTTATCCATACACCCCGAATAATTTCGTCCATATTTACTCTTCTAATATCAGCTCTCTTCAGAAGTAGTAGATCTTTACCGAACTCACACTCTAAAGCTCTCTACCACCAACATCTTCACACTTCTCTATATATAAAAAAACTACTATTTCCCATTCTTAATAATCGTCCATCGTCAAATTCCCACGCTTATAAGGGGGTCTCTCACCTATCTTATCATTCCATGCGAACATCTTTCATCTATAAACTCTCGTAAGCTATTAGTCTATTCTATATTCTACTACCACTTTATTTGCATTCGAACCTCATACATAGTCGCACAAACCTCCTCCCATTACAACACTACGAAACTCAACTCCGCCTTACTTCACCTTAATTGTCCTTTAAACATACTACCCACTCGATTCTAATAACAACAAAAGCCAATTCCTGACACAAACACCCTATGAAGAATAGCCTCCATAACCTACATCAATGAACTCCTTTAAATCTCATATACATCCTACACCTACTATATCAAAACAACCTCCTCACACCCCCCATAACCTCCAATAAGTCGAACTAAATTATCAATCTAAAATAACCATTACATCAAATACCATTAGATCCTATCCTTCCAACTCACTAAATCTTAATCTAATCCAAGAAGACTCCACTCACCCAAATACAATATTATTTACTCTATCACAAATCTATAATCTCAACACTTCCTTCGCAGTTCATTCCCACTTACACCTTATAACTCATACTTTATTTACGAATAAAAAACTCCTACAACCATCTATAAAAACACTCTACAAAATCCCCTATACTTCAAACTTACCAAATAGCATACACTCATCTCCTATACTTCCTCACCTCATATCTATATAAAACATGCACACAACCCACAATAGCTAGCTCTATAATCTATGTACAGTCTCAAAGTAACAACAATTATAACATGCCTATGCACTCGCAGTCGTTCTCTCCTACATAATATCTATAACTTCTATTCTATCAAACTCCTATGCACTACTATCCTTATCCATCACCATAACAGTGTTACTACCAGTTCCCACACGTTCCCCACTTGCTGTATTTAAGCATAACCAGTGCTCATTCACATTTTTGCTACGGATCATCTACATTTTTAATACCTATCTACGGCACTTCCATTCTAAGTTATAGCTGATTAAAATACACTAGCACCAAACTTAATCTCTAATCCTAGTGTTGCATACAAAACCTCTGGTTGGAATTCTCACCATATAATATATACACGTGAACCTCTATTACCTATATGTACTCATTTTGTCCCCTATTACGATCATATACACCAATCCCTTATATGCAACCCAATCCCACGATCCTAATATAACTCATGTCACGTTCTCTAACTTTATGCCATTTCCCATGCTTTCTACTTATTACATACCTTATTCGACATCCTTCATCTTCAATTCTATTCTCGCAGATACTTGCGTCTGCAATAGCTTCAGTCCCATTAACTCCTTTTAAGCTAAGCTTTCTCCACTTGATCGCTTAACACATACTTCATATTCAATCAGCTCAATATTCACTGTGCATATAACTACACTTCAGTATCCTACTTGATACCAAAAGATTAACTTAATCTTCCCTGCTTCCTCTCATTACCAAAATCTTCTCCCCATATTTTAATATTCTAACTGTTCATATCTCTCCAACAATTCAATACCTACAATTCACTATCTTGACCTACATTAAACGTCACTATTCCAATAACTACCCCAACACATAGACAAGCTACTCTCAAGTATAATACTTCTAACAATCTCTGACATTTTGAAATTCTCACTCTACCTCTAAAACATTCTATCAACCACTAAAATCCAAACTCAAATACTTTCAACATAAATTGTCTTCCTAGCATATATCTTCTTTTAAACTTACCTCACCATAACCCTTTTATTCCTAATGCTCGCATCACATCAATCTAACAACTTTTCCAATCGTTCGCCTTTATCTTCTGGTCTCTACTATCCTATCCAACTACATTATTCTCAAATTATTATATATCTACTTCCACACTATCCTACTCTAAACACTACAATACAATAGGTCCAATACTAATTCCTTCCATATCGTCCTTAAGCCAAATACACTGCAGCTATAACATCTTCTTGACCTCATGAATTACTTAAATCCGATAATAGCAACTATCTTTAAAACAATCATCACAGATCTGCGGCACCTAAAATACTCGCAGCGCACCATCATGCTCTCTATCTTCTTCCTTTTTCTCATAAATAATATTGCCACTCTTACACTCCTTACTCCATAAAATTATCAACCTATCCTAACTAAGCATCCTCTTTTCAAAACATAATTTTCTCTGTCTTGAATATATATTCTAACGCTCCTTGATTTACTGCCCGAAAAACACTAAAAGGCGCCTCATCATCTTGAACAAGCCCACCTTAATCCTAACCATTGAACTTACTAATCTTTATGCCCACAATCACTGCTTCACTGCATCGTCAAATAATTCGCTACACTATATCCTACTATAAAGCCTCCCGTTCTCACTAATCCTAACCACATCCAAACCGCATAATCACATTTTGTAATCCTTTTTATTACAAAATCTCAAAATCATGATCATACTCGATTATTTCGAAACACACATCCAATAGCTACCTAATATAAGGATTCCCAACAAACTCTAAATAACTATAATCAAGCCACATCAACTCTCACTAAAACCAAACTACCACAAAGCACAAGAACCTACTAACACAACCTTCCACATCCCTACAATATCCTACTATTCCCACCTTATTTTTTAAAACTCGCCCAACTTACATACAAAACCCCATGACAACTCCAACCACTCTCCTCAAACAAAACCCTTCACTCATTAACTCACTTAAATCATTCTAATCATCACAACAACCTAAATTACCAAATGAAAACTGACTTACTAGAACTAAACATTTTGACAGACTAAGTTAAAAATGCAACAGACATAAGAAGCACAACAATGAAAACATCTAAGACCTTAGAGAACTTCATAATTTGAGCTTCTAAAATGAACCTAAAACCAGCACGCAATTGGCAAAAAACTAATGGCATTATTATTAAAACTACTTTGCACTCTAAAACTGCCCTGGCGTTGGCTAAGATTTTTAAGCTCTAAATTTTGAGTTTCTACAAACTAAATTTAAAAACCTGTTTTAAACTTATACACTTTGTAATCCTCAACTATGTAAAGTGCTATGACAGTCTATTATTGATTTTACAAGTCAAACTCACCTAAATCCAAACACTACTTATCCTGAACTGTCTAAACTATAGTTCACTTAAAATCTATTTTAAAAGCTCAAATGCTAAAACCTTATAGCTACTCTAACTTGAACTCACCTAAGTAAGCTAATTAAGCACTAAAAACCAAAGCTTCTTAAAAGGAATAAGCGAGTTACTCAACTAGGCTTATTATGCACTTAGAAGAAAACAGTAATACTAATTGAAGTAATAAGCTAGTATAGAGACTAAGTTATACTAGATAAGCTAGAAAATGAAGATATAAGCTAGAATTAAGAGTTATAGACAGAATAAGCATGATCTAAGCTAAATGAACAGTAGATAAGCAATTTTAAGCTAAAATGCTAGAATTGAAATGGAAAATTGAAACCTGTATTGAAGAATCTTCACACTAAGCTATCCAAGAGTAGAAGCTTAGTGTTCCTAATGGCTTCCAAAGCCTCTAAACCTCAATAAGCTCAAAATTAGCTTATTTGACTTTCGTTGACCAAATGTTGACCAAACTTGACCTTGAATTAAAATGAATCTAAACTAAATGGAACTATAAAAAGAACTTGTGAAAGAGCTTGTATAAGCTAATGAAAGCAGTAGAAATGAAATGACAGCTTATTAAACTAAATTGAGCTTGAATTAAAGGAAATTTGATTACAATGTAAAAGAAATACAATTGAAAATGAAAAGAAAGAAAAAGGTAAGTAAAAAGTATATCAAATGAGACCCTATACAATCTATTTATAGAGAATTTCGAGCTTGAGAGCTTGAAGAAGAGCTTATCCAGGTTTCAATCTTGACCATTGAAAAGTCAATAACCGTTTCTTGACCAATCTGAGCCCTTGGATCACTCTCTGACGTGGTCTAGCCAATCCTTGAGCTCCACGTGGCTTCTCGACAGTATTAGACCAATAACAGAGTGCCATGTGGACATCATGATGTAAAGGGATTTAATACGAGGTTGTTTTGGTCAACGCAAGTGGGTAAAGGTGAAATAAGGGTGGAGGAAAGATCTGGTAAGGAAGAGGCTACTGTAGTGGTAGTGTGGTGTGGAGAATAAAAATGGCGGGAAAAGAAGTTATTCGAGTGGAGGAGATGGGTACGGGTCAAAAGAGGTCAAACTCTTTTAAAACTTTGAAAGATTGTCACAATCAGTCCTTGTGTTTTCATTTCCACAATTGTAGTGTTAAATGTAACTTTAAAGTTGACAGATCTGGCCCTTGTAGTTGCTATCTCTTTTTTTCTCATAAACCATCTTTCTAACTTTGTCATCTTTGGTCCTTTGACTTCAAAACATCCAAATAAGCCCTTGATCTTTGAAAACTTGTCATTATTGATCCTTTGGCTTTCATTGACTTTCTTTTCTTGTTGTCGGCCTGATCCGGCTTTGATAAATTTTCTCAAATCTCTCTCTTGTACTTGTCTCTTCCGTTTCTTGTCGGTTTTGGCTTGTTTTTGCTCTTTTTGCCTTTGATATCCTTTCCTGCCCATTAAGACACAAAAGCACACATATTTCCTTCTTTTGACATGTTTTCTTGGCTTTTATTGGCAAAATCCCGAGTATTTAATAATGTATACAATTTAACACTTATCACAATGTCAAGTCAAAAACTCGAGTTATTAAACAAAAGAAGAAAAAAAAAGGTTTTTCATACATTGTATAATGAAAAGGATTATCGTTTGTAAAAATCGTAAATACAAAAACTTAGACTTAGTGACGTGATGAGAACAAATGACCTATTTTACAAATCAAAAGTTGTAAAAGAGTCTGGCTACCCGTAATGACGGCCAACTCATGACCGATGACATCACTGTGACATCAGTTTTTTTCTCTTTACAACAACTCATTACTAGCCGGACGTATCGGGACCGATGACACCATCAAACATATACCCACTTAAACACATATATATCCCTAAAAAAATCAATTAAATAAAACACACTCTCACAGACAAACATCTTCCTATGACTTAGTCTTACTTATGATCAATTTTTTTTTTAAGTCTATGGCGTGTCTAGATGGAGAGATGTTATTTGTTTGAAAAAGTGGACGGTTTGATTTGACTCTACAAATTTTCAAAAGTTTTCTGACTTTCATTGATTATATATCTTTGATGTGAAGAAAATATTTTCTTATAAGCTATGAACGTGTCGAATTAATGGTCATACATTTGTAATAAGTTGTATGTGTGTATACACATGATGTATTTTTTTTAGAATGACATTAGACGAAGTGTAATGGTGACCGTACATGCGACCGTCACCGCAGCGCTAGCTTAGTTTTCTCTCTCCTATATCACACACAGACCAAACACCCGTAATGGGGTGATCGCATCGGCGACCGAATAATTTTTTTAAATTAAAATTTTATTAATAATTAAAATTACATTACATTAATAATTCAAATATATTTAAAAAACATTACAATAAAAAAATTAAAACTTAAACTAAAATTAATTATTAATACGGTTAAATGACAAACTACTCCAAACTAAATTTCCCTTGTCATTGTAAAGCTTGTGTAGTAGTGCAGTTGAATCAATTGTGTGCTTCTCTGGAAGTAATACTTCAGAAAGCCATGAGACTTTCAAAATAAGCTTACCCAAACACCCTTCACGTGATTAATACTTTTTCCTGGATACAATATCCAGTTAAGCATCTAAACTATAGTTAGCCAAACACCCCTTTGTTATAGTGATTAACGTAATAAATAATATAATTTGTTGTAGGCTCAATCTTAGATTCATATTATTAAGAGTAAACTGCAAAAATAATCCATGTGGTTTGTAGTTTGTGGCACTAATCATCTCTAGCCGATACTATTGGCACTAATCATCCCTGAGTGGAAAATGTCCGGCAAAAATCATCCTTATTGGGGATGATTTTTGCAAAAAGTTTAACAAAAAGTTTTTTGCAAAAAAAATCACCCTAGGGGATATTTTTTGCTTAACGATTCTGCACTCAGGGATGATTAGTGCCAATAGTATCGGCTAGGGATGATTAGTGCCATAAACTACAAACCACAGGGATGATTTTTGCAGTTTACTCTATTAGTAATATACACATTCACGGACTAATACGTAGTCGTTTTGACTGTGGGCCATTTGCTACAGTAACGAGCTCCCATTTTGGGCCAGCCCGATTTTAGTTTTTTTTTTAATTATTTTGTTTTTGTTTTTTTTTAAAAAAAATTTTTAACTCCTACTTTGTGCATACAAATAATATATAAAAAAAACAAAAAAAAAACAAAATTGGGCTGGCCCAAAATGGGGCAGCCTGTTACTGTAGCACACACTCAAAAACGACGGCGTATCCTTCAGTGAATGTGTATATTATTAATATTGATTAAAAAAGTGACACAGTACTACAGTAGCAAATTTTTGAAGGAATTGGGTATTTGGATATATATTAGTATTAGTAATATACACATTCACGGACAAATACGCAGTCGTTTTGACTGTGGGCAATTTACTACAGTAACGGGCTCTCATTTTAGTCCAGCCCGATTTTAGTTTTTTTTTTTTTTTTAATTATTATTATTTTTTTTTTAATTTGTATGCACAAAGTAGGAGGGAAAAAAATATTACAAAAGTTCTGATTTATTCAGATAAAAAAAATACCTGCGGAAACATCTTCGATACCCAATAACTTTAAAATAATCGATATAGTCACAAACGTACAACCCATTATATTAAAAAAAACTCATATAGCAAAAAAAAAACACTTTAAACATGAGGACCAACACATAAGCCATATAAAAAAAAATTATTACTAATATACACATTTGTCGGCAAACTAGCCTAAAATTCGCATAAAATGTGGCCTAAAATCTGGCCCAAAGTAAAAAAAAAAAAACTAACCCAAAAATAGCCTGAAATCTGGCCCAAAGTAAAAAAAAATAGAAAACGGTCCCTCAACTTTTAACTATTTACGATTTTCTTACACAAAAAATCGCGTAAAAAAATTAACAAAAAAACACGTCAACTTTTTATTGTTCACAAATTTTTTACATTCATCGGCACAAATAAAAAGATATCAAGCCGTCCCAAAAAAAGAAAATATTCGGGAAAAAATTAACTCGTCCCAACGCAAAAAAAAAAATCCCGAATCAGACAAAAAAAGGAAATATCCGGGAAAAAATTAGCCAAAAAAAAACTCAAAAATAGCCTAAAATCTGGCCCAAAGTAAAAAAAATACAAAACGGACCCTCACCTTTTAACTATTTACGATTTTCTTACACAAAAATTCCCGTAAAAAAATTTACAAAACCGTCCCAAAAAAAGAAAATATTAAAAATTAGCCCCGCATAACGCATCGCCCAAAAAAAACCCTCCGAAACGTAAAAAAAATTATTCGAGAAAAAATTAGCCCCGCCGCAACGCGCGAGTTCATTTGCTTGCATAATACATTTCGATTCACCAAAGCCACCCTGGTATGTATTTTTGGACTTTTCCTAACATATAATGCGGAGTAATTTCATATCTCTCTTCATTAAAATCAGAAATTTTATATATACTTAAAATTAGCTTTAAAAACATTGTACATTATGTATTTAAAAGTTGTAATTTAAGTTGATCATGAAAATAAGAGGAGATATGAAATTCATCCTAATGATAAGGGAGAATATATAACTGATTTAAGTAAACATGAGAAGAGAAAATATTAAACAAGAAAACAAGAAACTGTAGATTCGGCTAAGTGATCTATCAGCCTGCGTTGTTTGCCATCTTTCACGTCGAGTACTGGTCCCAACCCGATTATACGAATTTGGAGTACCAAATAATGGGGAATCCAAGTCGCCCAAAAGCCTCCCGGAAACCATTTCTCCAAGCATACCAATTGTTGGACTATGAACCGCAACACTATCAAAAAAATTCATATCACCACGACCAGGCATAGCTAAAGGTGATGGTGCAAATCTTTGGTAGCCACCACGACCTCGCGTGCCTTGACTGTGAAGTCTAGGGGTTGAAGGCCTCGGTGGGATCACCGGACCAACCGTTTGTCCCTTTTCTTCAGTTCCATGATTCATTATCTGGCTTGGTCCATATAACGGGACTATTGTCTTCTCTGAGACTTCTGTTTTGCATACTGGACAGTGTGAGCCTGAGTTCTCGAGGGTTTCAGAAGATGTTTTCTGATGTTGGATCCACTTGTATATGCAAGGCCAGCAGTAAAGATGGCCACAAAGTGTTACCACCGGATCTTGGACCGAGTCTAGACAAAATATTACATTCAAAGTTGCCGGGGTATTTGTTTTTCGATTTATCGACACTCCTAGACATAAATTTATCATCACCTTGAAAGGTGTTTTGATGAGTAGTTTGAATGGTCATTCTTGATTAATGGTGGGTTATAGCCTTCAATAAGATGTGTTCTTATAGATGTTGACAGTTGACATAATGTCACATACGGTTAGTAAAGTAGTCTTCTTATATCAAAATGGAACTTAAGAATTTAAAGTTAAATCAAACTTCCGAAAAGATTCTTTTAGCATTCAAAATCACATCCTAAGTTGTCCGTAGTAACAAGCTTAAGTCATACTATATTATTTTAAAACATTGGTCTATATCATTATATATTCTGCAAGTTTACTCAATATTGATGTAAATTGACAACAATGGTAAATAACAAATGTAATGAAGCAACATAAGAACCGTTGGAATATGGTAGTTGGATCCGCATGTTATACGATTAGAAATACGTGAGCCTATTGGGGGCACACACGTAAGACACGAAGAGTACGTTTATTAAATACTTAATATAAATTTATTTATTATTAAGGTTTAATATGCTTCACGTAATTATTTAAATAACCGTTAGTTACCGTTGTATTTTATAACTAACTTAAACAACTATTTAAATATGAACTAAAATGATTAAAATTGACACAACCCGAACCTTATGGGGGTCCTTTTGTAACCGGCCCTATAAGCTTCTAGAAAGGGGTTTTGGAATCAATTTAGGAGATAAGGGATGAAAGTTGTATTGTGATAAGGATTATAAGGGTATCCTAGTTTATCTACAACTAGGGTTAGAGGGGCTATGATAAGCCCCCCCTCCTCCTCATTGATTTGATCAGCCATCACACAGACGACGAATCATTAAAAACCAACAAAAACCCTGTTGGAAATATATATGTTGAGTGTTATAAACAAAACATAGAAAGATAAAGGATTTAAAAGACATAGGAGGAATTCTTCAAAAGATGAAGATTTGGATGATTCTGAAAATAACCATAATGCTTTAAAAAGATGATTAAATCTTTATTTGTTCTTATCCTTTGTAAACTAATATCTCTTATTATATAAAGAGATATAGGTCTGTTATTTTCTGTTTTTGTTTTTTGATCTGTTGTGTTTTATTGTGTCAAGATGTAAACACCAGAAAAGCTGTGTGTGTTCAGGCTCAAGTGCTCTAAGAGACGCCTAGGTTTAGGGTTTTAGCCAAGATCTTTATTTCTGTTACAGGTGGTACCCGTTCTATACAGATTCATATATAATTTTAGGCTTAAGTGGAAACGTAATGATATTAAAACCTTGTTCAATAACTGATGTTCTTATGTATTATTCCGCTTACATATTGTTTATTCATTAGTTATTGTTAATCCTAGATATAAGATCTAAACAATCTGAGCTTACAACGATCTAAGGATTTTTTAATCTCACAAGTGGTATCAGAGCCATGGTGGCTCATGATCTAGGATCTACAAGGTGTTTTGGTGTCGCATCTATGAAGGAAAAGAGGTACGAATTTTCTGTTTTGGTTATCATGCCGAATCTGGTGATATTAGGGTTTTTCAGCAACCCTAATTCGATATAACAGGAAGTTTGTTCACAAATGTTGTTGATTGGTTCGTGACAACAAGGAGATTTGGCGTGATAGGTAATCGGGAGCTTAAGGTACACCTAATATTCCAACTGCCATAGAATGTCATGTATGCAGTTAAGTACTGCTAAAGAATTTTCAGTACTGCTCGACATATTCTTTGTACTGCTCGAATAGCAACAGTTTAGTAACAGATTTTTAACAGAATAAGCGTTGCTAAATGGTATGGGGGAAGGAGATAGCAGTTTAGTGACGGTTTAGTGACAGGAAAAGTGTCGCTAACAAGGCGTCGTCTGGATACTTAAAAAAAAGTATCCTCGTTTATTGTTAATACTGTTTGTGAGTATTTAGTACTACTCTCACAAATTAAAACTACTAGCTATGAAGTTTGTACTGCCAAGGCAGTTTGGTTAATACTGCTTGGACTTCTTTAGTTTGTTACTACTGCTGTTGGTTGTTGAAAATTGAGAAAAGGTTGAAGTCGTTCATGGTTATTGATAAGGAGAATACGACATCTGACATAATGATTTTCAAAGGCAGTTTGGATTATGTTTCACAGATTTGGAATTACAATTTGTTGAGGGGGGTTTATTTTCTCTGCCATTGAAGTTAAGTTGCAACAGCCAAAGGAGAATCAAAGGAAGGTTAGTACTGCTGGTTTGTGATTAGTACTGCTTCGTTTATAGTTAATGCTGCCATGATTATATTAGTACTGCCAGTTGAAACTTTGTACTGCTAGCAATGGGCTTAGTTGATTGATTGACATATAACTCGAATCAAACATTTTTAAGTAAAGATTTAAAAACAATAATTAACCGGTAAACTATTCTGTCGGCATGTTTTAATATTGTGTTTAGTATGTGAAATTAAGCAAATTGAAATGTTATAAATTGCTAAAATGAAGAGAATTAAAATGCTTTTAAAAAAGAAAAAATTGAATTTATTTGGAAACAATTTTTTTGAAAATGACCAAATTAGATCAAAATACTATTTTTACTTTTGTTTCTTGTTGTTTTTGTTGTATATTTTTTTGTTTAGGGTGCTAGTCGGGTCGGGTTCGGGTAAGTTTGGTTTAAAGCTAAAAATTACATACCCGAACCCGTCCCTATTTGAATTAGGTTTAGCCGGATTTGGGTCAATTCGGGTCGCTCAACTCAGGTCGGGTCCATTCGGGTTCGCGTCAACCCGAATATGAGTAAAACGTAATAAAATTGCCTATTTTGTACTCGTTTAAAGAGAAAATTTATATTAAAAAATAAAAAATCTTTACTCGGGTCAATCGGGTTGACCCGAACCTGAGTTAGCCAAAAAAATTCAACCCAATACCCGACCCTTTTTAGTATTCAAGTTACTCGGGTTGACCCGAATAACTCGAATATAACTTTTAACCCGAGTAACCCGACCCGAATAGACTTAATCGGGATCGGGGCTGGGTTTCTTGACACCCATATCTGTGACTCCCTTAAAAAAATGCAATAATAAATTTAAGGACAAATTTCAAAATACTATGAATTTCTGTCAACCAAACATGCGAAGGTATTTTAATTTTCGAAATTTTAAATCCTCAAGAATTGAAATTTTCTGAAATTTAGAATTTCAGAATTTCAAATTCTTAAACCAAATGGCACCTTAGAACTTTATATTAGTCTGACAAATATTCATGTATAGCGACGACAGTTGTTAGGAACACGAAAGTATCGGTCACTTTCATAGATAACAGTCGTTATCTCGTTAAGTAATTTTTGGAAACTTACATAGGTAGTTAGACCAAGGCCCATGGATAAGCCCATCAAGCCAAGGCCCATCCGCCCCTTGTAAGTATATAAACACCTCTCCATGCCTTGGAGAGGTGGTTGGTTGGTTATATTTTCACACACTTAATGCATTTCTTTTTCTTTACTTTCTCACACTATAAATATCTCATTCCTTCCTACTTTCTCTCTCTAGTTTTTGTTGGGATTCTTGATTTGCTGAGACAAAATAAATAAAAGAATGAAACACAAGGACTAAATCTAGCATATCAGAATTCTACAAGCTGGTGGAGAATTATGAAGATTTGGTCAAATATTTACAAGATAAAGATAAGAAAGTATTTAAATTAGTTTAATTAGTTTTCTTATCATATTAATTTTCTTCCTTTGTAAGTCATGATCTCTCCCTATATAAAGAGATCATAAACATATGTTTTAGATATAGCAAAGTCGACTGATGAGAGTCGAATAGTAAAAGGTGTGTGTGTACACCATAGTTAGATAGTTAGTTGGTGTAGCCCCAAGATTGTGTTTGGGGAAAGAGGTAAACATATGAATAATAAAACCTTGTTTAACATCATTGTTCTTATTGTTATTATTCCGCTGCATATTGTTAATCTTTGATGTTCATAATCCTAGATGAGATCTAACCCATCTCGAGCTTAAACGATCTTAGAGTCTATTAGATTATTTAGACTTCACAATTGGTATCAGAGCCTGGTTGCTCTCGATCTAGGATCTACAAGGTGTTTCTATGTTGAAATTATGAAGATATTGAAGGTACGAATTTTCTGTCTTGGTTATCATGTCAAATCTGGTGATATTAGGGTTTTTCAGCAACCCTAATTCGATATAACAGGAAGTTTGTTCACAACTGTTGTTGATTGGTTCGTGACAACAAGGAGATTTAGTGTGATAGGTAATCGTGGCTTAAAAGGTTATAACTGATTATTCCAACTGCCATAGGAATGTCATGTATGAGTTAGTACTCGTAAAGAATTTTTAGTATTGCTCGACATATTGTTTGTATTGCTCGAATAGCAACAGTTTAGTAACAGATTTTTAACAGAATAAGCGTTGCTAAATGGTATGGGGGAAGGAGATAGCAGTTTAGTGACGGTTTAGTGACAGGAAAAGTGTCGCTAACAAGGCGTCGTCTGGATACTTAAAAAAAAGTATCCTCGTTTATTGTTAATACTGTTTGTGAGTATTTAGTACTACTCTCACAAATTAAAACTACTAGCTATGAAGTTTGTACTGCCAAGGCAGTTTGGTTAATACTGCTTGGACTTCTTTAGTTTGTTACTACTGCTGTTGGTTGTTGAAAATTGAGAAAAGGTTGAAGTCGTTTATGGTTATTGATAAGGAGAATACGACATCTGACATAATGATTTTCAAAGGCAGTTTGGATTATGTTTCACAGATTTGGAATTACAAATTGTTGAGGTATTTCTACTGCCATTGAAGTTTAGAGTTGCCAACAGCCAAAGGAGAATCAAAGGAAGGTTAGTACTGCTGGTTTGTGATTAGTACTGCTTCGTTTATAGTTAATGCTGCCATGATTATATTAGTACTGCCAGTTGAAACTTTGTACTGCTAGCAATGGGCTTAAAGAAGGTTTATACTGCCAATAAAATTTTAGTATTGTTCGTTGATAATTAGTACTGCTGGCAATGAAAGTTTGTACTGCTAGCTTTGTCAGATATCGGACAACACACAGTTTTTGGATCTCGTACAACACACACAAAAGGAAGTTAATACTGTTGTGGTTATTAGTACTGCTAGGGTTAGCAGTTACTACTGTTGGACTTAAACCAAGGTTTTGTGACTGCTATTATAGTTTTAATATACCAATAGGAGTTATATGTGGTTGTATGATTGGTTTAAGGGGAAGATAACAGATTGGGATTTATTTTAAATGTTCTTAAACGTTTAAAAGGTTCGTATTTCTTGGATTAGTTGATTACGAAGATGGTTATTTATCACCTATTTGACGTTGAAGTGGAATTTTTCAGATGCGTGTTCTTATCATATCTTAAAGTGGGTGTTACACTTTAAAGGTAACTTGTTCGTGCTTAGAAACGATGTGACGAAGACTTGACAAATCTAGCAAAGGTGTGTGATTTACAAACCTATGGTGCTCAATGCACACATTTGCTATCACTATAAGGAGTTACATTGTTATGCTCAGTGTCTCATAGAAGATGAGGATTTTGTCAAGAGGTTGCGATCTACTTATATTTTGGTCTTGGTATGAGTTTGACGTCATGTGGATAGTACAAGATATAAGACACAAGTTTGGGTTGTTCTACTTCAGCATCAAATTGGTAATAGTTAGTTTTCTTCATCAGTAATCATTACATGGAGCCTACAAGAAATGGTTAACGTATGGGTTTTAGGGGAAGGTTATTGTTAAAATGTTTAACCATTTACATGCATCATTGAGGTGAAAGTTTTTACTACTGCTAGTCATTATTACTACTCCTGGTTTAAGTTTCTACTACTCAAGTTCATTTATCTTAAGGCGCGTCATGGAGAGTAATTTGAGTTGTTGGAAGGCTGGATTAGAAGTGTGATAGTGGTTTGTGGTTGTCGAAATCAAAGTTGCATATTTTAGTCTCCTATTTGATTATGACAAAAAGGGGAAGAAGGCGTTACAAAGATGATTTGCAACTTGTAGATCCTTGGTGGTATAGTTCTATTCTTTCATATATATTAGCTTCAGGAGAAGAAGCTCGTGCTTATTTTGGTTTTGTCATTATCAACTAGGGGAAGATTGTTGGGAATTATATTTGAGTTGATAAGACAAAACATATGAAAGATGAAGGACTTAAAAGACAAAGGAGGAATTCTTCAAAAGATGGAAGATTTTAAAGATTCTAAAGATAAACTTAAATGATTAAAAGATTTATTAATATCTTTATTTGTTCTTATCCTTTGTAAACCTAATATCTCTATTATATAAAGAGATATAGGTCGTGTTATTTTCTGTGTGTGTCAAGATGTAAACACCAGAAAAGTGTGTGTTCTAGGCGTCAAGTTCTCTAAGGAGACGCCTAGGTTTAGTGTTTTAGCCTCAAAGATCTTTGATTCCTGTTACAGGTGGTAACCGTTCTATACTGATCATATAGAATTGAGGCTTAGTGGAAACGTATGGTAATAAAACCTTGTTCAATAACATTGATGTTCTTATTTATATTTCGCTGCATATTGTTATCATTGTTATTGTAAATCCTAGATATAAGATCTAAACAATCTGAGCTTACAACGATCTAAAGAGTTATTTAGAATTTCACAATTGGTATCAGAACCTCGTGGCTCATGATCTAGGATCTACAAGGTGTTTTGGTGTCGCGTCTATGAAGGAAAAGAGGTACGAATTTTCTGTCTTGGTTATCATGTCAAATCTGGTGATATTAGGGTTTTTCAGCAACCCTAATTCGATATAACAGGAAGTTTGTTCACAAATGTGGTTGATTGGTTCGTGACAACAAGGAGATTTGGCGTGATAGGTAATCGTGGCTTAAAAGGTTACAACTGATTATTCCAACTGCCATAGTAATGTCATGTATGAGTTAGTACTGCTAAAGAATTTTTAGTACTGCTCGACATATTGTTTGTACTGCTAGAATCCCACCACTGCTAAAGAAAAACAGGATAGAATAAATGAAATGAAAGCAAGAGCAACTCTGTTGATGGCACTTCCAAACAAAGATAAACTGAAGTTTCACTCATATCAAGATGCAAAGTTACTAATGGAGGCTATAGAGAAAAGATATGGAGGGAACAAGGAGTCAAAGAAGGTTCAAAGGACACTTCTCAAACAACAATATGAGAACTTTACTGCATTAAGTTCTGGATCAATTGATCAAACCTTTGATAGGTTACAAAAACTTATCAGTCAGTTGGAGATCCAAGGAGAAGTGATTAACCAGGAAGATATGAACCTAAAGCTCTTGAGAAGTCTTCCATCTGAATGGAAGACTCATGCCTTAATTTGGAGGAACAAGGTGGAAATTGAAACCATCAGCTTGGATAACTTGTATAATAACTTGAAAATATATGAACCTGAAATTACAGGTTAATCAAACACAAGTCAAAACTCACATAATGCGGCCTTTGTCTCTAACAGCACTAATAACACCAACAGCACTAACAAAGCAGATGATACTGCTCATGGAGTTAGTACTACTCATACTCAAGGTAATGGTGTTAACTATACATCTCTAGATAATCTTTGTGATGCTGTGATCTGTGTTTTCCTTGCAAGTCAACCCAACTCTCCTCAACTTTCTCAAGAAGATCTGGAACAACTTAATCCTGATGATTTGGAAGAAATGGATCTTCAATGGGAGATGGTCATGCTGACAATCAGAGCAAGAAGGTTTATCAAGAGAACAGGGAAGAAGCTGAACATAAATGGTCAAAGATTTGGTTTTGACAAGTCAAAAGTGGAATGCTTTAATTGCCATAAACATGGACACTTTGCAAAAGAATGTAGGATTCCAAGAAATCAGGAGAACAAAGGTAGAGAGAATAATTTAAGAATTGTCCCAATAGAGTCTCCTACTCAGAATGCATTGATAGCTCAAGATGCAATTAGAGGATATGATTAGAGCTACCAAGCTGAAGAAGAGCAACCTACAAACCATGCATTGATGGCATTTACATCTTCAGGAAGTTCTTCTAGTTCAGATTCTAAGGTAGATTCTTGTTCTAAAACATGTGTAAAAGCTTATGCTACTCTTAAAGAACAATATGATAATTTGTCTTCTGATTACAAAAAGTCTCAATTTAATTTAGTATCTTATAAAGTAGGTTTAGAATCAGTAGAAGCTAGACTAGCTCACTATAAGAAAAATGAGGTTGTGTTTGAAGAGAGCATAAATGTTTTAAAACTTGAAGTTAGACTAAGAGATAATGCCTTAAATGAATACAAAATGAATTTGGAAAAAGAAGAAACAGAAAGAGATCAGTTAAAACAAACATTAGAGAAGTTTCAAAACTTATCTAAGTCTTTAAATAACATACTGGAAAGTCAAGTAATTAACAAGTTTAAAACAGGACTAGGATATGATGCAGCTATCGCAGTTTCTCCTGCAGTAGAAAGTTTCGTGAATTTAACTGATAAGTCTAGATCAGATAGGGGATATCACTCAGTTCCCCCACCTCTAACAGGAAATTTCATACCTCGCAAACCTGATCTAACATTTGTGGATGAAATAGTTGAAAGTGAAAATTTAGATGTTACTACTGTTGTTACACCTAGTAATAATAAAACAGTTGAAAATAAGAGTGTTTCCAACACAGTTGAATCTAATGCTGTTAGGATGAACAACACTAGTGCTCCAATCATTGAGGATTGGAACTCTGATGATGAAAGTGAGATAGATTATACTGTTAGACCTAACACTGAAAAGATAGAATATGTTAAGACTGTTAGGGAATCACATGCTCCTAAACAAAACAAACAATATCCTAAAGGGAACCAAATAAATTGGAACAATCTTATGTCCCAAAGACTAGGAAGTGATTTTAAAATGACTAATAAAGCTTGTTATGTTTGTGGTAGTTTTGAGCATCTACATTATGTGTGTGATAAAAAGGTTGAAAGGCCAGTATGGAACAACTCAAGAAGAGTGAATCTCAAGAACTTTACTAATAAAATTACTCACCCACACCCCAAAAGAAGTTTTGTTCCACAAGTAGTTTTAACTAGTACTGCTAGTGGTGTAGCAGTTAATATTGTCAGACCAGTTAATACTGCTAACACAATAGCAGTTAATACTGTCAGACCAGTTAATACTGCTAACACAAAAGCAGTTAATACTGTCAGAACAATTAATACTGCTAACACAAAAGCAGTTAATACTGCTAACACAAAAGTAGTTAATACTCTCAGATCAGTTAATACTGCTGCCTCAAAACTAATTGTGAACCATCCTAGAACTAAAACAAATGCTTTCAAAAGAGGATATTCACAAAGTTCAAGGCCTTTTAAAAGACATTTTGGAAACAAGAATAGTATTATCAACTCAAATGTTAATACTGCTAGGGTAAAACATACTACTGCTAGAGATAGAGAAATAGTAAGTGAAAATAAGGGGAAAGGGGCTAATGCTATTAAGGCATCAGCATGCTGGGTTTATAAAGCCAAAAATAGCAGTGCATCAACTACATTCAAGAAATATTCTTACATTGATGCACCAGGCAGATCCAAGTCAATAATGGTTTAGATCCCCAAAAGAGTCTAAATTCTCTTATTTTATGTGCAGGGCAACCCACAACAGAAGGAGTATAAAGAAAAAGGAGTTATTGACAGTGGTTGTTCCAGGCACATGACAGGAAACAAGTGCTATCTTGATAAATATGAAGATTATGATGGTGGATTTTTTTTCCTTTGGTGATGGTAAAGGAAGAATTTCTGGTAAAGGTAAAATCAAAACAGGATCACTGAACTTTGATAATGTGTACTTTTGTAAGGAGCTTAAGTATAACCTGTTCAGTGTGTCACAAATCTGTGATAAAAATAACAATGTTCTTTTTACTGACACTGAGTGTCTTGTCTTATCTTCTAACTTTAAGCTACTTGATGAAAGTCAAGTATTGCTGAGAGTTCTAAGAAAAGACAACATTTACAGTGTTGACCTAAAGAGTGTTGTTCCCACTGAAGGTTTAACTTATCTCATTGCTAAGGCCATTATTGATGAATCCAATACATGGCATAGGAGGCTTGGGCACATTAATTTTAAAACAATGAATAAACTTGTGAAGGGAAACCTTGTAAAAGGTTTACCTTCAAAGATTTTTGAAAATGATCATTCTTGTGTTGCCTGTCAGAAAGGAAAGCAACACAAAGCCTCCTATAAGACCAAGCTTGTGAACTCAATCAGCAAACCCTTACATATGCTTCATATGGACTTATTTGGTCCTACAAATGTTAAGAGTTTAATGAAAAAGTCTTATTGCCTAGTTGTCACTGATGACTTTAGTAGATTTTCTTGGGTATTCGTTTTTACCACTAAGGATGAGACTAGCGGGATTCTAAATACTTTCATAACAGAAACAGAAAATCAGCTAGATCATAAAGTAAAAGTCATCAGGAGTGGCAATGAAACTGAGTTTAAGAATAGTATAATGAACCAGTTTTGTGAAATGAAGGGGATTAAGAGGGAATTCAGTGTGGCTAGGACTCCTTAGCAGAATGGTGTAGCTGAGAGGAAGAATAGAACACTGATAGAGGCTGCAAGAACTATGTTAGTAGACTCTAAGTTGCCAACCACCTTTTAGGCTGAAGCAGTTAATACTGCTTGCTATGTGCTAAATAGGGTCTTAGTCATTAAGCCTCATAACAAGACACCTTATGAACTTATTCGTGGTAGACCTCCACTGATAGATTTCATGAAACCATTTGGGTGTCCTATTACCATCTTAAATACCAAGGATCATCTAGGCAAGTTTGATGGTAAAGCTGATGAGGGATATTTTGTTGGGTATTCTGTGGTTAGTAAAGCTATGAGAGTATTTAACAAGAGGACCAGGATAGTTGAAGAGACCTTAAACATTAGATTTCTTGAAAATACAACTAATTTGAAAGGAAATGGACCAGACTGGCTTTTTGATGTTGATTCTTTGTCAATATCTATGAACTATGTGCCAGTTGCTGCAGGGAACAAAACTAATGATATTGCATGAACCAAAGAAAACATTGTTGCAGGTCAAGCTCAAAATGAAAAAGAACCTAAACAAGAGTACATCCTAATACCTTTATGCACAACTGATCCTTTAATTTCTCAAGGTCCTAAGGATTGTAAAGGGGATGCTGGAATGAAGCCTATAGAAGTAGATGAACATGAAGCTTCAGATAAAAGTGGGAAGCATGATCAAGAAGCAAGAAGTGAGTTAGAAAGGTCAAATCAAAGAGAAATGCAGAATGAACACACTAACAGTTCTAATGGTATTAATATTGTTAGTACTGCTGGACCATTATTTGATACTAATGTTCCATCAACACCAGTTAATGCTGCTGGACCTTCTGTTAGTACTGCTAATGAATCTGAAGAACAACTTTTTGAAAGATTTTCTCCTTTCAAAAATGCATTTACCCTTCCACCTGTCCCAAATATATCTTCAATGGATAATACTGGCATCTTTGGAAATGCTTATGATGATGAAGATGTGGAAGAAGAGGTTGATATGAACAATGTAATTTCATCTTATACAGTCCCTGATACTTCTTTCACCAAATTTCATAAAGATCATCCTGAAGATTAAGTGATTGGAAGTTTAAAGACTCATGTACAGACAAGACACATGACCAAGTTAAATGAAGAACATGGTTTGATTTCCTCAGTTTATAAGCTCAGGAGAACAAATCACAAAGATTTTCAAAATTATCTGTTTGCTTGTTTCTTATCTCAAATGGAACCCAAGAAACCAGTTCAAGCCTTAAAAGATCCAAGCTGGGTGGAAGCAATGCAGGATGAGCTTCTACAATTTAAACTACTAAAAGTTTGGACCTTAGTTGATTTACCTAGAGACAAATGGGCAATTGGTACTAAATGGGTTTTTAGAAACAAGAAGGATGAAAGAGGCATAGTGGTGAAGAACAAAGCTAGACTGGTTGCTCAGGGTCATACTCAAGAGGAAGGTATAGATTATGATGAAGTCTTTGCACCAGTTGCAAGGATTGAAGCCATAAGATTATTTCTGGCTTATGCTTCCTTCAAAGATTTTGTAGTCTACCAAATGGATGTGAAGAGTGCTTTTCTATATGGAAAGATAGAAGAGGAGGTGTATGTCTGTCAACCTCCTGGTTTTGAAGATCCACACTTTCCAGATAAAGTCTACAAGGTAGAAAAGGCTCTCTATGGACTACATCAGGCCCCAAGAGCATGGTATGAGACATTGTCAACTTATTTGCTGGACAATGGTTTTCACAGGGGTCAAATTGATAAAACTTTGTTCATTAAAAGGCATAAAGATGATATCCTGCTAGTACAGGTTTATGTTGATGATATCATCTTTGGATCAACCAAGAAACAGATGAGTAATGAATTTGAAACACTGATGCATGATAAGTTCCAAATGAGTTCTATGGGAGAACTTTCTTTCTTTTTGGGACTTCAGGTTAAACAGAAGAGTGATGGGATATTTATCAGCCAAGATAAATATGTGGCTGAGATTTTGAAAAAGTTTGATTTTGCCTCAGTAAAGACAACAAGCACTCCAATAGAGACAAACAAGGCATTGATGTAGTATTTTGCATTTCTGACTTATTTAAGTTTAGAATGAAGACTTGGAAGTATTTTTAAATGAAAGTAGACTCAATTATCTTCGAAATGGCAGGTGGTAGGACTTCTACAAACTTACAGTTGATTTTATATGATTTTTCGAAGTTTGCCAAATTTTGCTGAAACAGACAGACGGCCCCCAGATATATTTGGGGGCCGCCCTAACATTTATGGGACCGCCACCAGTGACCCCAAAACACGTTTTTTGTTCAAAATCATTTGGTGACTTAACTGTAGAACATAGGACTTTAAAAAGTTGTTCCAACACATAAATTTCGTGTTTTAGACATCATTTCTACTCTTACGACTTAGACTGGCACTTCCAAGTTCTTTTGAGAAAATTTCCTTCAAGCTAGTATACAAAGTATATTTAATAAGAAAATTTCCTTCATATTTAATCCCCCTTCATGGGTAATTTGATACATGGATCGTACTCTATTTTAAAAACCATTTGTTTTGAAAACTAGAGCGACGTGGCTCTGATACCAATTGTGGAAACTGTAGAGGGGGGTGAATACGTTTCCATTTAAAAACTTTAAATCTTTAGTATCAAATCGCCAATCAAGTTAGACGTAATATGAGAAGTGTCGATAATAGGTTTTACAACAACTAGCACATATCTTAATAATACAAACTCAACCACAATATTAACTACAAAGTAGTACACAACCTTAACTAACAATATATACACAACCATTCACACAATCATAAGCACAATGCAAGTATAAAAGTAAAGCGGTAAATGTAAAGAAATAAGTAAAGCGAAAGGTAAAAGAAAATGCAAACTGACACGGTGATTTATAGTGGTTCGGTCACGAAGCTCCTCTTCGCCCTACTCCACTCCCCGAGTATCCAACTCGAGAGTTACTTCACTAATCAACAAGCTCCCTTTCGGCGGAGAAAACCTTATACCAATGCTTACATTATTTTCTGACACTAAGCTAGATGTCTAGTTCTTTTCGAGGTTCACTATACTGTTATGTTTTATGGCCCAACTCAACAAAATCCTTGTGATTATGGGCCTAATACACATAACCGCGTCACTTACATTATTTTTTCGACACTAAGCTAGATGTCGAGTCCTAATCTTAGCTAGAACCAATCTACCACTTCACCAATGTATTTTAAGGCCTAAAATACTAACCAACCCACAATCAACCCATCCAAATATATACATCATATGGATCTACACACTATAAAGATTTGGAAGAACCATGGACTCGATCTATATGTAACAAATGTTACAAATGGACTAACTAGACTACATAACTTCGGATCTTGAAGATGACCGAAGTTCTTCTCTTGCACTTGAGGAAAGGAGGAAAGGATAGAAATACTGAAAATGTGTATGATGAATCGGCTAACTTGTTTCTTACAACAACTAGTGAAAGTTTGTCTTCTTTCACGGCTGCTGCTGGGTAGCTTGTTTAGATGTGTCATCTTTCTAGTTTCAATTATTTGTTGTCTCTAGAGTTGTTAAGTGTTTATATAAGAACTAGTTTTAGGAGTTTATCAAGCTGTTTAGCTTGAGGTTAATGTGGTACTTCAGCCACATTCCATTTGTACTAAACTTGTTTCGGTTTTAATATACTTTACCGGGGTAACCCTTTACCCAAAAAAAACAAACTCGTTTTAGGGTTTTTAGTGTGTAACTATTGGGATCCGAACCCTAGTTTTAGAATACGAATTTGGCTGCTACTTAGGCCATTTTTAGGGTGTAAAAACCCCCTTGTATCTTCTAATAACTCATGTTCTAATCAAGTGAGATCCTTTATCTTTTATCATTCAATATGTCTATGTGTTGTTTGATTGATTTATGTTCTTCACTTCCTTATAATTTGTCTGGCTAGATCCATTAGTATTTACTTATGATTGCATGAAACTTAATATGTAGATCCTTATTATGTTGCTTCTTGTGATGGATGTGCGCGTTAGGCTTTAGAAAACTAGCCATAAGATAGTAAATTGGCATAGACGTCTAGGGAAACGCGAGTGTGTAGAAAGGATACCATCGGTAACAGTCTTCATACTACCTTACCCCTAATATGGTTGATCCATCTTAAGTGTTATAAATGCATGTAATGTACTCTTAGGGGCCTTTTAAGAGTCTACATACTACCTTACTTATGCGTTGCCTTAACAGAATATTGCATAGACGGCGGGTTCGTGTAATTCGTTCATGACTTAGGAAATACTTACACATATCATTGCAAGAGTGACAAAGCAACATAATTTAGAGAAACATAATAAGGAGTAATGCATGATTAATTAAATACATTCGTTTACCATATAGTTATCACCAGAGTAGTTTAGATATATATTTAGTTAAATTAACTAAAACTAACCAACCTCTCAAACCATGATATTTACTTGCTTTCTTAAAAACATAAAAATATAAAAAGAATCTTCTCTCAACCCCTTAGATCT
>BQNB010038626.1:13072-48623 GCA_026074375.1 Tanacetum coccineum | reverse complement strand
ATAATAAAAGCCTCAGCCCCAGCCCCAGCCCCAACACAAGCCCCAGCCCCAGCTCCAGCCCATTATGCCAAACATACCCTTAGTATTTTTTTAGCTCATTAGTTTTCTAGTTAGCTTATTGAGTCCAAAAAGCCTAAAAAGTTTGGCTTAATTTTCTAAGTATTCAAGTAGCTAAACTATCACCTTTAAGTAGCTTATTTCCAGCTTATTTTAAGTTTTTAGAAAAAGTTGTTTCACAAAAAGTTCTTATTTTTGTTGGTACTTTAGCTTTTTCAAATGAAAAAATAATGATTTGTAAAAAAGAAAGGCCACAGGTTTCGAACCTGTGACCTCTCCTTTATAACACCAACACCTCAACACACACACTCATCACCAACTGCCCTTGGAACTTTTTCGTTTATAACTTGCACCATTAAATTAATATAGTTTCTTTTTCAGTTTAAGCTTATTTGCTTATTTGCTTAACTACTACTTATTTGTTTCAGCTTATTTTTCCATTTTATTTTTCTTAAGTTTAGATTTGTTCAAAGTACTTTTCTATAAATTTTCTAGATTTTTTAAAATTAGTTTAATATTTTTTTATATTATTTTTAGATTAAATCTGTTTTTAATTCATAATAAATAAAATAAAAGTCAAAAAAATATAATTCTTTTTTCTAAAATTATTTTTAATCAGTTAGGATTTATAAAAAATAAAAAAATAGTTTTAAGGTTAAATTTAATAGTTTAGGTATTAAGTCGCGTTTTTAGATTCCCATTATCGTTTTTGTGCTTTAATTTTAATTGCTTTTGTTTTAGCTTGCCTTTATTTGTTTTTGCATGTTAGTTGTAGAAATAGAATCCAAAATTAAAATCCTTGAAATCTCTCAAAGCACGCGATCATGAACTTAACTGATTCTCAATTCACGCTTCGTCGGGATACGACCCGGGAGGATTTGAATTTTACTTTGGATAAAAGTAATTTTTAGAAATCCTCTTGGAATACTTATTACTATACTATTATTGATATTATCCTTATATACGTATTTGGAGATCAAATCAAATATCATAAGTGATATATACATAAAGTTCAAAATCTATTTCATAAACCCTAAATCCTTAACCACTAAACCCTATACCAAAACTCTAAACCCCTAACCACTAGGTATAATATCCCAAGTGATATATACATAAACTTTAAAACCTATATCAAAAACCCCTAACCACTAAACCCTAAACCTCTAACCATGAAACCCTATACCAAAACCCCTAAACCCCTAACCACTAACCACTAAACCCTATACCAAAAACCATAAACCCTTAACCACTGGGTATAATATTACATGTGATATATACATAAACCTTAAAATCTATACCAAAAACTTTAAACCTCTAACCACTAAACTCTATACTATAAACTCTAAACCCCTAACCACTAGATATAATATCACAAATGATATATACATAATATTTAAAATCTATATTAAAAACCCTAAACCCCTAACAACTAAACCATATACCAAAAACCATAAACCCCTAACAACTAGGTATAATATCACAAGTGATATATGCATAAACTTTAAAATCTATACTAAAATCCCTAAACCCCTAACCACTAAACCCTATACCAAAACACTAAACCCCTAACCACTAGGTATAATATCACATGTGATATATAAATAAACTTTCTTTACCACATGTGATAATCTAAGACTATTTGAAAACAACATCAGCCTTCAGACTTGCCAAATCCGCCTTTAGAACCTTTATTAACTAAGATTCATTTGTGGCTTAACACTGATGACCCCTGAGATTGTAATATCACCGGTGATAAATATAACCTTTATCAACTAAGTTTCACTCGTGGCTTAACACTGAATACCCCTGATATTGTAATATCACTGGTGATAAATATAACATTTGTCAACTACGATTCACCTGTGGCTTAACAAATATTATCCCTGACATTGTAATATCACTAGTGAGAAATAAATAATAATAAAATCTCTTGTGATAAAGCAATATAATGTGACATTAGTTATGGTATTCCTTATATGATTAATATCACAAGTGATAAACCAATAAAATATGACACTAAGTGTGGTTATTTTTGAAATTCTTAACATGTAATCAATGTTATCTATCACTTGTGATATTATACTGTTAGTAGGATTAAAAGGGTTAAGCCTCTTCAGGCGAATTCTTATTTTGCTCAAAAGCAATGCAAACACTTGTTTGATTCTAAGGCTACGTTAAGTTTCTATTTGCATAGTTTGCTTCCTTTTAATTCATTTTAGTATTTGTAAGTGACACTTATTTATCTCTTGTGATATAACACTGTAAGGAAGATGAAGAGTATTTAAATTGTCGTTCTTAGTCACTTAAGAGTAATATCTCATGTGATAAAGCAATATAATGTGACACTAATTCTGGTTATTTTTGAAATGAGTAATATCACATGTGATAAAGCAATAGAATGTAATGCTAATTTTTGTAGTTTACCTTGAAACTAAACCCGACATAGATTGCTATGTTTTGCCAAGATAAACAGATATGCAGTTTGAAGTAGGGGTGAGCATCGACATAGATTGCTATGTTTTGCACAAGATAAAAAATTTGCAGTTTAAATATTCTTCATCTTCCTTGCAGTGTATATCACAAGAGATAAATAAGTGTCACTTACAAATACCAAAATTAATAAAAAAGAAGCAAACCATGAAAATAAAAACTTGACGTATTCTCAAAATCAAACACGCGTTGCATTAGTTTAGCATTGATTTTAAGCAATATAAGAATTCACCTAAAGAGCTTAACTCTTTTATTCCTACTAAGAGTATAATATCACAAGTGATAGATAACATTGATTGCATGTTAAAAAGTCTAAAAGGAACACAAGTTTTGAGCAAAGTTTCATTCTTAAGCAACCATGCACCGAGAGTAAAACATTTCTTATGCATGAAAAGTATAAAAATATTAGAAAACACAAATGCGATAATATATAAAAAATATACAAAGCAATGAAATGTCATAGGTGATATTACATGTTAAAAAACATATTTGTTTGTTTCTGAAATATCACAAGTGATATTAGACATTAACTATGTTTATGAAATATAACAAGTGATATTAGACATGTCATATAATAAAGCTTAACTAATAAGCATTGTAAACTATTTTCAACTTAAAATATCACAATTGATACAACTTTATTATAAATCAATCACATCAACAAAACACATCAACTCAATTTCAGTTCAAGCAAAATTAAGAAGATAAAACAGCCGGTATCAGGGGCTATTAAAGTCAACTATAGCTGATTCACAATCTTCCAAGCTGGTTGTACCATCTATTCTTCTGTACACAAGCCTGCGTCGCTGTAAATATTCCTCTAAATATCTAGAAATTTTGTCATTGTACTAAACAGAAGTACTCAGTCCCTTGTTCTTTGAAGCTTCACTGTGATTATGTTAAGAAACCATAACTTGCCACATTATTTAACAAGAAAGTCTTTAGGGGAGATCGTTAAAATACAGTTAATTAAGTAGCAGGTGGTTTCAACTTTATCAGATCTTTGGGCAGTGATAGTTCCAAATTTATCAAATTGTAAAATTCAACAGCTTCGGATTGTGGATTTACCTCCAATTGTGTAGTTGATCCGCTGCATTTCATATATGGTCAAGGAGTATCCAAAAGATTGTCACTTGACACTAAAGTGGTGATTTTTATTCTATCAAGTGTTGTGTCAACTCGAGTTAATGTAGATGTGGGAGAATTTGATTTCTCATTTGTGGCATCTTATTGTTCAGGGTTACTAATAATCTTAGGTTCATCCACACCAACATTTTGGTGCAACAAAGAGAGAATTAGCGGCTGTTAGATTTGCTCTATACCCTTCACGATTTTTGAAGATTGATTACCTTTCAAAGTACCTGTCATAAAGCACAAACCAACAATTAGATATAAAAAATATCATAGAATTCTTAATTAGAGAACAAAGTAAATACATTTTACCTAAACCATCTTCGGCAACACTCATCAGAAATGGAAGGAATCTTCTATGAGTAAATGAGGTTGGAGTGTGAAGCATTTTCATTCTAGAACATGTCGTAAGTACCTGACGAAGAATAGACAAGCCATATATAAAAGGAGCCATCAACACTACATAAAAGTAAAGCTATTTAACTGTCGAAATCCAACTTTAAAAAATAACGCTACTTTGAAACTACCTAATTAGGATGTAGAAACAAAAGAAGGTAAGCGTTACCAGCTTAGGTTTTGGCTTTACAACCACATCCAACATTTTATCAGTCTTGGGTTTACTATAAATATCTGCATCAGCTGGTGTCATCTGCTCACAATCCTCTAATGCGTCATTTAGAACGTCTTCATGGCTTTTTTGCACCACATCAGAACTCTCAACATTCCTACTTACTTCTGGATTCACCTTGTTTAAATATTGTTCTTCACTAGCACTTTTAGATGTCTCATCTGTCAAATTGATACCGACAGATACTGCACTGATCTACTGTTCTCCATGGGCAACCATACTGAGAGCGTTATTACCCAACTTCATATTTTTTCCAGGCAAGTTGGTGTCAATTAACTTAAAGTTTGAAGAATCTGACATTAAAATCATGCCAGTTAACGAGAGGTGATGCGCTAAAACATAGAATGAACAGATGAATAAATATATATATATAACTGATTTAAGCGTGTGTATACCTATGTCCTGTAGATAAGGGAGGAACCTTCTATAGCTGAATGAGCTAGGACTTTTGAAAACCTTCCTTCGAGCACGAAAACTTGTTAACTATAATTTAATTCCAGAGTAAATCTTTTAATATATGTGATAACCATAATAATGAATAAGATAAATATCAGCCTTAACATTCAACTAAACAATGTATGCTATAAAGTGATGATAATATTATGCCATACTTCACAAAAATCGACTCAACAGCATCAACCAAAAGTAATATTGCCAAATTCAGGGGACTAGAGTAATAATTACAATAACATTATTGCTACTTAAACAAGTATCCATTGTATTTTCAGATTTTATACCATAATAATGTAAGAAATAAACATCAACAACGACATTTAACTATTTCAGCAAACTACTTGGACTACTGTACTTGCAAAAATACCAACAATCCAAACAAACATCACTAGAATCTAATCCAACAAGCCCGGACTTTTAACTACAATCTTTCGGCTGAGCAAACTTGTTACCCCTATCAATATTCACATAAGCACCTCAATTTACTATATGATACATCTGACTAATGTATCTAAAATCCACTACCACTAAACAAGCTATAAATATCCAAAACTAGCAATAAATTTGAACAATACTATACTTATGCACCTGAACTTACCATTACAGTAATTACCTGTAACATGATACTTTATTACAAATGTACCTAAGTCAACTACTACTAATCTACTAAGTAAACAAACTACTGATATTTGCAAACAACTATTACTTACTTTCATCGCACCTGAAAATACTACTACTAAACAATCTACTAGTATCCGCAACGAGCAACAACTTTAAACAATACTTTTCATATGCACTAATATTTACTATTAATGTACCTGAATCTACTATTATGACTAAACAAACTACTAATATCGATTCAGAGCCCGACTTATTGAAAACCTGATATAACATATAGTTACACCATCGTCCATTAGTAGTCCGTCAACAAGTGTACATGAATCAAATACTAGTAAACCGGCTACTAATATTCGCAACGAGCGATAACTTGGAACAATAATTTACTTATGCACCTAAATTCACTCTCATAGTCATTAGATGTAAATATATTTTACAAATGTACATGAATCTATTGCTACTAAACGATGAATGAATATCAGCAACTAATGTCGTCGGTTAACTTCAAACGGCAATCAATTTATGCACCTAAATTTACTATTACAGTGATCACGAACGATGACTTAAAACAATAATTTACTACTAAAGTACTAAACAATCCTCATATTTGAACAGATTAAACAATTCAACGGTAATTAATATTTACGTTAGGTCTTAAAAGAAGTAATTAACACCTAAATTCTACTAATTACCTACTTAGTTACACACATCTACATGCAGTGTCATGACATCATCATACTGGCATTAGATTATAAATAGTGGCTAGCCTAATTTTACACCGGAAAGTGTATAATACAATACAAGCATTAGATTATAAAAAGTATGAATAACTTATGTAATTAACTTGTTGAAATAAGTAGACATTATGAACTTACAAGAACGGAATTGAGAAGTTGAAATTGAACATCTCCTAGCAGATCGATTAGCAGCTTCAAGCAAACACGCGCCTAGTTTCACAGCGCGTGTAATCATTTCATTCCGATCATCACCTCTCCTCATTATCCGATCAAACACCGTCTCAATTACCTCTTCATTCTGACACAAAAGATTATCAACAATAATTCATCATCAACATCTTCATTATACATTTGATCCGATGGTTGTGGTGGTTTGATGACATGACAGAGGCGTTTGGGAGATGATGCTGATGATAGGTGAGGTATGGTGGTGTGATTGTGTGTTTTAGTGAGACAGATTGGAAGTTTGGAACAAATAAATGAATAATAAAATAAAGAAATAAAAAAGAAATGATTTATGACAAGAAAATAGGTTTAGCCAATTAAATCTTAGATTAATCACCACCATTAGATTAAACTCAAATGGATGGTGGGGATTTATCCCTTGGTATGTGAGGAGAAACTGGTATGCAAATAAACTTTTCTCTTGTTCTAAATACTTGTTAAAATTTGAGTTACCTGGAATCCTATGGTTTTCCTTTTCAAAAGTTGGTTTGATATATATTTTTGGGTCACGTGTAGCTATCACATAAGATGAATAAGATATAAAATAAAGAAATAAGAAAAAGAACATGATTTTCATGACAGGAGATAATAGGTTTAGCAATTAACAATGCTTTAGATTATTCTCCAACGCCACATTAGTTTACCCTCAAGATGTATGGTGGGGATTTATCCCTTGGTATGTGAGGATGAATACTGGTAGGCAAAATAAGACTGTTTTCTCTTATTCTAAATACTTTGTTAATTTGAAGTTACTGGAATTCCTGTCGGTTGTTGTTCTTTTCAAAAGTGTGTTTGGATTATATATGTTTGGAGTTCACGTGTAGGCTTTTCCGCTCGCAATAAGCAGTTTGAGACGCAAAAATCCTTTAGGTCAGATACTGTAACCAATTTACAATATTACATGTCGAAACTAGTATCGCTTGAATATCATATTATATTTATAGTTTATATCATATAACCCTCCTCCCATCTCCCCTCCATCACTTTATATATATATATATATATATTAATTAGTTTCACCTTTCAAAAAAACATTTTTTAGTTTCAGAGATAACTCATATCTTTTTAACTTTGAAGTTGAAGAAAATTTGAACTCATTCATATACATTGTGACCCATACTCGCATGTCTTATACTATAAAACATGAGTTTTGACGTAAACACAGATTACACAATTTAATGTTAAACAAGACTTGTGCGTCGTACGGGCTAAAATGCCTAGTGGTATTAAGTAATGAGTACTCTTTTTGTTATCTTTATCAAACCACGTGTATATTAACCTTTGTATTTTTGTTGCACTCTATGCTATAAATCTTGATCCAAGAATCAATTTTCTAAAATATCTAAAATGTGAACCGGATTTCACTATGAGTTCTAATTTTTGCACAAAATTGACAGAAAAGATTATGCTTTACAGATCCAGAGTAATTGTGAAAGTGAGGCTCTTTGGATAGACCATACCACATATGTACATTGTCAAGATCGTATACAATTAATGAAGACTAGACTTTTATTGTCTCGTGCATGTGTATTATGTACATGTATTAATGTATATGGTCAGGATAATGAACAATTGAATAAAGTTAAAGCAATACAAGAATATTTAGAAATTTTTATCTAAAAAGTGCAGTCTTATATGCAATTGGACTTAGTAAAGTTGTAGTTAAAATTTTACATAAATCGGCTTATTAGGATTGTCTTTTTTCTCATAAGAAAATACATATTTAGAAATTTTTATCATTTACATTGTGAAAGCGTTTGAAATAGACAAGTAATACCTCCAAGACTCGGTTCGAGACCATTAACCATCTTTGCTGAGTTTTACGTGCACGGGCGACTAAATCACTCGCCATTCACATTTTCTTCTCAAGCATGAGTCTTTTCTCTGTTGGAGTAGACCCGACAAATTCAATCTAGTTACATCAAAGTTAAACAAATTTGATGCTATAATTTATTTCCATCTAGCTACATCAAAATGTTTTCTCAAAGTAGTGGTTCTTCATTTTTCTGTGATAACGTTATTTGAGAAGAAAAAAATTTCCTCTTCAAATTCAAGTCAAAACATCACATTTCAACTTCAAGAGTCATAGAACACTACCTTTTTCTCAAGGGTTTTTTGGGGCCTTAGTGGTGAGTTATGTAGCTAAAAAATTCTCTTAGTAGAGGTACCATTCGAACTTATTCGGTTTGTTGTAATTATAAACAGCTAGCTATCTACTTTATCTTCAAATCGCACTAAACGGATTTTAAACATCAAACCTCTCACTTTGGCTAAGTTTGTTGGAAATTTAGTGCAATTGTAAGAATTGAATCATACTTGGAAATGGGATTGGAGGTACGGAGTGTACACCCATCAAGTCACTAATTTTCCCTGACTCTTTTAGTGGTTTGATTAAATGGGTGATTATTTGCCTATTTAATTGGCAGATTTGACGGCATTAATTAATCATATTTAATTTGGTCATGAAATCATTATTCCTAAATTATGAAGGATAATTGATTTGATTGCAATAATTGACCATATTTAATTTGGTCATGAAATCACTAATTCCTAAATTATGAAGAATAATTATGAAAGAGATTAATTGGCCATTAATCTCTCATTAATTCCATTATTAGGTTTGAGTAAATCCCCTATAAATAGGGATCATAATTGCGTAGAAAAACACACAGAAAACAAAAACACATAGAAAACGCAGAGTTCTTGATCTGTGCCTAGAACAAGAACAAACACTTGGTTTTATCCCAAGGATGTATTCGTGTAACCCAGGCATAGGGTCGAATAATCTTCTTTGAAAAGTGATTACACGACTTCAAGTGATATCTGGTAACCATCTTTGGTAATTAGCTAGGCTATTGATTGTCTTCACCCTGATCTGGGATCTACTACAACCAACAATCAAAGAAGATTATTTTGTGATAATTAATGACTGGTGCTGCAATGAAACACATGGGCTTAAACTTTTCTAAGCTTGACAAGTTTAAAGGGGTAGACTTTCGAGTGGTAGGATAGATGATACACTTTCTTGCTTTCATGAATGAGTCGTGTGTATGAGCTGACTACTCCCATGCACTGAAGATGGTTGGTGATGATGACAACCGGTGGGAAAAATCAGGAAGAGGGCCAATTGGGACAATGATGACTATGTCTGCAGAGGTTTAATCCCTGTTGGTATGTCTGATTCTTTATTTAATATTTACCAGAATGTTGAATCTTCCAAAGAACTATGGGATTCCTTGGAGGCCAAATATTTGGTTGAGGATGCATCAAGTAAGAAGTTCCTTGTTATTAATTTCACAAATTACAAAATAACTGATTCAAGACCAGTCTTGAAACAATACAATGAACTTCTTGGTATACTTAGAAGGTTTACACAACATAAGATGAACATGGATGAATCCATTCAGGTTTCATGTATCATTGATAAACTTCCCCCTTCATAGAAAGATTTCAAGTACACATTAAAACATTTGGAGGAGGAATTAACTCTTGTTGAGTTGGGCGGTCATCTGCGTATTGAGGAGTCCCTCAAGATGCAAGATAGTGACAAACCAAAAGGAAACAATGTTGCTGATCCTTCAGTTGTTAATATGGTGGAGCATAACAACTTCTCTAGGTACAATGACAACAAAGGTAAACGTAAGCATCATGATAACACCACAAGTGATCCTAACAAGAAAGTTAAGTGACTTGTTAGAAGTGTGCGGAGACATGAGACACTTGAAAAATGATGGCAAAGGTGGAAAAGTTGGCAACAAAGCCAATGGTTCAGGCACAAATGGTTCAGTGGATGGTTATACCAACTCACTAAAAGGTCAAAATATATTTAATAAATCTTTTCTAGTTTATTATGTTACATATATATCTGAAGTTTACTTTGTGCTAGGTTGGGATGTTGCGTGGTGGGTTGACTCAGGAGCAATAGTTCATGTGTGTAAAGATAGATACTTGTTCAAGACATATGAGTCGCTAAATAATGGATCTATTCTTCACATGATAAATGAGTCAACAGCCCTGGTACATGGACGTTGGTTGTGTATGTTCTTAAGTTTAGTTCAGAAATAGATTGCTTTCGTTGTTTAAACACTCTTTCCGTTTTGCGTGTTCTCTAATATAGGAAGAATTTGGGTTTTTAGTTGTGTTTTTGAATAATTTGGGGTTATAAATAAGTGATTGAATCTAATAAATTTGTTTTATCTAAACATGGTGTGTTTATTAGTTTTGGTTATTTGAGTAATCAAATGTTCAGGCTTAATATTGGTAATGATAATATTACTTCAGCCTTTATGTCAACCTCTAAACTCAATGATTTAATCCTATGGCATGCTAGACTGGGCCATGTCCACTTTAAGAGGATGCAACATATGTCTAAGGACGAGTTAATTCTACCTTTTGATATGGACACTGTAAAGTGTAAAGACTTGCATGCTGAACAAAATAACTAAGAAACCATTTCAAAATGTATAACATGAAACTAAAGTTTTGGAGCTGATCCATAGTGATTTATGTGATCTGCATGCTACTCCTTCACTGGGGAATAAAAATACTCTGTGACATTTATTGATGATCCTTTAAGGTTTTGTTATGTTTTTTATTACAATCATAGGATAAGCGATTACTATAAATTTCAAGTATTCAAAACTGAAGTTGAATTACAACAAGGGTCCCAAATCAAAAGATTTAGGACTGATAGGGGATGTAAGTATATGGATACTCTATATTTTTAGTCTGTTGGTATTATCCATAAAACAACTGCCCCCTATACTCCACAACAAAATGATATATCTGAAAGGAAAAATAGAGTACTAAAAGAAATGGTTAATTTCATGTTGTCCTACTTAGGACTGAGTTAAGGGTTCTAGGGTGAAGCTATATTAACAACTTGTTAATTATTAAATAGGGTTCCCTATAAAAGGAACAGGATTACCCCTTATGAACTCTAGACTAAAAGGAAACTAAACCTAAATTGCCTTAGGGTTTGGGGTTGTAGGGCAGTTGTAAGACTCCATGATTCAAAGCTAAAAACTTTGGGTAAAAGAGGCATTGAATGCATCTTTGTTGGATATGTTGAGCATTCCAAGGCTTTTAGGTTCTATGTCATTGAGCCTAATGATTCAGTTTCAATTAACTCTATAATTGAATCAAAGGATGCTATCTTTAATGAGAATAAATTCTCATCAGTCCCTAAACCAAGTCTCAGGATTCCTAATGAAACTGAAGACATTGGTGGTTCAGTGGTCCCTGAAGAGGTTACTGAAGAGGTTGTCAGAATCTCGACAATCTGAGCTTAGAAAAACAAAGGAATAGGAATCAAGAATTTTAGCCTGATTTCAAATTATATTTAATTGAAGGAACAAGGGATGAGGTCTCTTACCAACACTCCATTGCTTTAATATTGAGGATGACTCTAAAACATTTGATGAAGCAATGAAGTCCCAAGATGTTGCTTTAAAAAAAAAAAAAAAAAAATAAAAAATAAAAAAAAAAAAAATAATAATAAAAAAAAAAAAAATAAAAAAAAAAAAAAAAGAAAATTTTTTTTTTTTTTTTTTTTTTTTTTTTTTTTTTTTTTTTTTTTTTTAATTTATTTTTTTTTTTTTTTTTTTTTTTTTTTTTTTTTTTTTTTTTTTTTCTTTTATTTTTTTTTTTTTTTTTTTTTTTAAAATTCCAAGAAGGCAAATTAATGATGAGATAGACTCCATCATGGGCAACAAGACTTGGGTGTTGGCTGATCTACCTCCTGTTGCAAACCTCATTGCTGCAAGTGGATCTTTAAAGAAAACTGGAAGGTAGATGGAATATTGAAAAAGTACAAGCAGGTTGGTCATTACAGGGTTTTTTAAACAAAGTCAAGGAGAGGTACTTTGATACATTATGCTACATTGGCACGTATTAGTACCATAGATGCTGATTGCTATGGCATCGCAATTCACAATCTGGATTATTCTTCCAGTGGATGTGAAGACAACTTTCTTTGAATGGTGATCTTAGAAGAAAGTTTTATATGATCAACTCAGGGCCTTCATCATCGCCTGGCATGAAAACAAAGGTGGTGTAATGATTAAGTCTCTATATGGATAAAGCAGACATGATGCGGTTGTCATAAAGGACTTCTACAAGAAGTTTTAAAAACTCTATAGGCAGAGTACCTATCCGTTGTAGTAGTAGTATAGGGACTTGGGGGTTTATTATCGTTCTTTAGGGAATAGGTTGGGAAAGGTTTGATATGATCTAACATAATTCTAGGGTTGATGAGAAGATTCTCTTTTGTATTTTTATATTTTATAAAAGCAGGTAAATCTTATGTTTGAGAGGTTGGTTTATTTAAAGTCTGTTGGTATTATCCATGAAACGACTGCCCCCTATTCTCCACAAAAAAATGGTATATCTAAAAGGGAAAATAGAGTACTAAAAGAAATGGTTAATTCCATGTTGTCCTACTCAGGACTGAGTTAAGGGTTCTAGGATGAAGCTGTGTTAACAGCTTGCTATTTATTAAATAGGGTTTCCAAATAAAAGGAATAGGATTACCCCTTATGAAATCTTGACTAAAAGGAAACCAAACCTGAACTACTTTAGGGTTTGGGGTTGTAGGGCAGTTGTAAGACTCCCTGATCCAAAGCTAAAAACTTTGGGTGAAAGAGGCATTAAATGTATCTTTGTTGGATATGCTGAGCATTCCAAGGCTTTTAGGTTCTATGTCATTGAGCCTAATGAATCAGTTTCAATTAACTCGATAATTGAATCAAGGGATGTTATCTTTGATGAGAATAGATTCTCTTTAGTCCTTAGACCTAGTCTCAGGATTCCAAATGGAACTGAAGACATTGGTGGTTCAGTGGTCCTTAAAGAGGTCACTGAAGAGGTTGTGACTCACTTGAACCTAAGCTTAGAAAAGGCAAAAGGAATAAGACTCCAAAGGATTTTGGACCTGAATTTAAATTATTTTTAATTAAATGAACAAGGGATGAGGTCTCTGACCAACACTCCTATTGCTTTAATGTTGAGGATGACCCTAAAACATTTGATGAAGCCATAAAGTCCTAGGATGCTGCTTTTTGGAAAGAAGCAATTAATGATGAGATGGACTCCATCATGGGCAACAACACTTGGGTGTTGACTGATCTACCTCCAGGTTGCAAACCTCTTGGTTGCAAATGGATATTCAAAAGAAAACTAATGGTAGATGGAACTATTGAAAAGTTCAAGGCAAGGCTGGTCATTTAAGGCTTTAAACAAAAGTCAAGAATAGACTACTTTGATACTTATGCTCCAGTGGCACGTATCAGTACCATAAGACTGCTGATTAATATGACATCAATTCACAATCTGATTATTCATCAGATGGATGTGAAGACAACTTTCTTGAATGGTGACTTGGAAGAGGAGGTTTATATGAATCAACCTCAGGGCTTCATCATGCCTGGCAATGAAAACAAGGTGTGTAAACTGATTAAGTCTCTATATGGACTGAAGTAGGAACCTAAGCAATGACATCAAAAGTTTGATGAAGTGGTTTTATGTAATGGTTATTTACTTAACCAAAATTTGATGAATCTGGTAAAGGAGTCATCATTTGTCTATATGTTGATGACATGCTGATCTTTGGCACTGACCAAGTTCAGGTTAACCTGACAAAAGAATTTTTGTCATTAAAGTTCTCTATGAAGTACATGGGGGAGGCTGATGTTATCCTTGGTATAAAGATTAAACATGAAAGTAATGGAATAGCAATTTCTCAGTCTCATTATATTGAGAAGGTACTAAAGAAATTCAGATATATGCCTTGTTGTTGAGTTTGTCGTGTGTAGTACGGAATATTAAAGATAATGGACAAATACAAGCAACAAAAAGATAAAATACGAGTACGAGAAGGAAAAGAGCGTGAAAAGCCAAGGCCAAGGTTTGCATTTATCAAGAAAAACCCAAGACGGGCCCGTAAACTCCAAAAATCCCAAAACCCGACAAAAGAACTAACGGTCGTTAAACCTTACCTTCACAAACTTAACAAATGTTAAGTTTAACTTAACAAATGTTAAGATAAACATTTAAATCTCATAAACCCTTTATCCTTTATAACCATTAATCCATAAACTTTACCCGGCCCAAATCCTTTTCATAGGCCCAAGTCAAAAGTTATAAACCGGGTCAAAATGAAATTACTGTACATCTCTCCCAACAATTCCCTCCCATTTTCACCTCACCACTCACGCAGGGTAAACCTCTATCATCCCAATCACACGCACGCTCCTAAGCTTCTAGAAGGAAATCCTGCCACGTCTGACAGTTACTTGACACGCTGGCGATCCGGGGCATTTCTATTGGTGGATTTAACGTGTACGTGATCCAAGGGTTGATTAATGATTGGAATTGATTCAAAGGTCAGGATTGAATAAGGGGGGAGCGTCTAAGATGCTAGAAGGTTCTCTACACACCTATAAAAGGAGGTTTCAACACACAGTATCAGCTATCTAGGAATAGAAATAGAGTAGGTAGTTTAATTGTAGCTTATTTTTAGCTTATTGTTGTCTTCTTAATGTAATTTCCGTTTAAAAGTAATGTAATCTCTTTTGAAGTTAATAAAATTCTGTTTTAGTTTAAATCAAGTTCTGTCCAAATTTTCTTTTTACTCTTATGATTTGAATAAGCACTTAAGCTCTAATTAAGCTCTTATAACTACTTAAGCTACTTACCTTTTAAACTGTTGCTTATTCAGCTAAGCCTTCTAAAGCTTAGTTGAATAAGCCAAAATTACTCTGAAATTACCAGAATTCATTGAATAAGCCCATTTGGAAGATAAGCCAATTCAGGAAGGGCTTATAGGGGCTTATTCTCAGTTTATACTTTAGCTTGCTTGTAGATTAAGCTCAAGTAAGCATCCACCTCTGTTTAGCTGAGGTGTGAGGTACACTTCTCTTTATTTTACCTTACTATCATTTAATTTTCTAGCTGTTCAGATTATTGTTAGCTTATATCTTCTTATTGCCATCTTATTATAGTTTAAATTTGCTTAATCCTGCTTATCATGTTTGATTTCTGTCTGATATAGTTACTTAATAGCTTAGAATTTAGTTTGCAAGTTATTTTCATAAAACTGTCATAAAAACCCAAAAATAGTAGCATTAGCTTATAGTTTATGATTTTTGCTTATTTAGCTGTTTAAATATGTTCATTAGGTTTATAATAAGCTTTCTAATATCTGGTACCTGAGTTTTAAGCTGTATCTCTTGATTTTATAAGCTGAATATGTGTTTGAGACCATTTGGTTCTTTGGATTCATTTTAAATATCATACTGAGGTTTATAAGTTTAGGATTTAAAAGTTTTGTTAGGCTTAATCAAGTTTTCAAAAGTTTATAAGTGGTTAGTTGAATCTGTGGCCATAAGTTTAGTTTCATGTATTTTTTTTAAGCTCAAGCTTGTTCTTGCTGTTTTAGTTACTCATTCTAATCTCTCTTAGGAGTTTAAATGTTGTTGAAAACTAGTCCTTAGGCCTGCATCAATTGGTTTTAAGGTTTGTTCATTTTAAGTGTCAAATGCATCAGCTAGCATAAATAGGTTTTAGCCATTCTTAAGATGAAAAATAAGCTAGTTAGGGTTAGAGTTAGCTAATGAAATTTGTTGCACAAGTAGATTATAGGCCAATTTAGATCTATTAGGGCTTATTTTAAGTTTAAAGGCTTATTTACATATATGTTTTTAGGGCTGCATAAGTAGATTTAGCATTTTAGTTAAAACAAAAAAAAAATAGATAATCAGCATAAGTAGCTTTTTCATTTATCCTTTTCTTAGCTTATTTGATTTTCAAAATACTTTTTGATTGTTGTTTTAAGTAGCTTTTTGGATATGCTTTTTAGTAGTATAAGTCATTTAGCCATAAGGATCCATTAACTTATTTAGAAATTAGCTCAAAGTTAGCTATTTGGCTTGTTTGGAATGCAGATTTCTTATAAGAGCTTATTTGAAATTCTCAACTTTTGGTTTGCTTCTTTGTGCTTATTTCTAGTCTAGAGTAGCTTACTAAGTTAGTCTTTGCTTAATTTGTTAATGTCCTCTGCTTATTAAGTCATTTAGTTGGAGCAGCAATAAAAATTAAAGCTAGCAGTACTAACTCTAAGTTAGTACTGCTGTGCTTATTTAAGCTCATTCTTGCTTGTGTTATTTGCTCATTTCTTTTCATATTAGCTCATTAGGGTTGGTTTAGTTTAGAAGTTGCTTATTTTGCTAGGTCATAGCTTATTTTAGCCTCTTAGTTGCTTAAGTTTTCATAAAAGTTCAAAAAGAAGTTTTACATAATCTGTTAGCTTTTCAACTGATTTCTAGCTTATTTAGAGAGTTTCAAAAATAGTTGTTTTTATTAAAATTGATAATTTTCAGCTTTTCTACAATTTTGCTTTTTAGATTTTTGCAAAAAAAAGGGGAAGAAGGGAAATCGTGGGTGAGCAAGGCTCGAACCCACGACCTCAACCTTCCTCAACCCTTTTATAAACCTCACAACACACACACTCAACCAACGCGCCCTGGGGACTTTTTCATTCTTTCTTTGCAAAATTAATTTCTTATACACATTTTAGGCATTTTAGTATAATAAGCTGTTTTGGCTTATTTCTCAGCTTATTCGATAAGCTGTGTTTCCAAGCTTATTTTTCCTAGATTCCTCATTGTTCAAGCTATTTTTTGTAATTTTTTCAGGATTTTTATAAATAGTTTAGTATTTTTAAACATTTAATTTTGTTAAAATCATTTTTAATTCATAAAAAATTATAAAAAAGTCAAAAAAATATAATTCTTTTTTAGAAAATTTTCTTTTATCATTTAGGACCTAGGAAAAATAGATTTGCTTTCGTAAGGTTAATATTTTGAAATTTCACTTTTTAAAGAACGGGATTTCGTTCCCGTTCTCGTTTTCTTCATTTTTCAACTTTAAGTGTTCTCGTTTTAGGATTTATTTAGCATTTCTTTTTAAATAGTCAAATAGGATTAGAAATAGTTTAGAAAATCATTTTAAGTTTAAATTTAGATAATTTAGGTTTTAAATATCGCGTTTTTAATTCCCGTTTACGTTTTATGCTTACGTGTTTAATTGTCATTTCTTGCCTACCTGTTTTCGTATATTTATCTACTTGTCATTTATTTTTAGTAGTATTTAGAAAACCCAAATCAAAATCTTTGAAACCATTCAAAACGCGCGATCACGGACGTTACCGATTTTCAATTCACACTTCGTCGAGGGAAAACGACCCGGGAGGTTTTTGAGACTACTTTGGTTAAAAGCTCGTTTCTAAAACCCGACGGAAAATACTTACTATACTATTATTTGATATTCTCCTTATAAATTATATATTATATAGTGTGTTCGGAGCGTGTCAATAAGTGAGTCCAATTCCATCCCTAATGTCCCTGAATTAACGCACGTATCATCCTTCATGAGCTCGCACAAATGTCAAGAGTTAGCCAAACGTTCCTAATATAGTATACCCAAGGATGTCGATGAAATGTTACGGAGGGTAGATGATTATGTCCGATCGGAAGAAGCTTTCCGGGATACGAAATTACCAAAAGGAGAGTTTCAGAAGAAGGAAGTGCTCAACCATTGGTAATAGCGAAATGATCATCCACAAAGGAACACATACGGAAATGTCCGCCGTATGCCGGACCATGAAGCACCCTATCATCCTCATGAGCATCATGCATCGTATGTCGCACCCTTCCACCTTCCTCATGATTTCTGACGCCCAAGGGACAACATAATTATCTTGACCCTAGAATCACTGGTAAGCACTCCTAAATAAATTTTGGCTACAGAGCATCAATTGCATTTACCTCCACCACCACTTGTTAGAATACCCAGAAAAGAAAACTTATACATATATTTTGACTATCATGGTGAAAAAGGTCACAACACAAACGACTATTTCTAGTTAAAAAATAGCTAGAACTAGCTTTAGAATCTGGCAACTGAACCACTTTATAAAGGATGTAAGGCAAAGGGGGAATGGAGGACAAAAAGGAAGTGGATCCCAGAAAGGCAAAATCATAAACATGGTAAGATGTCAATGGGAAGATCAAAAAATAAAGTCTATGTTAGTGGATGAAGAATGGATGAATGTCCCCATAACATTCCCACCGGCCGCTGCGGGGGATCTTTCAGATGAAGCACTGGTAGTCGAGGTGAAATAAAAGGGTATATAGTCCGGCAGATACATGCAGATGAGGGAGCATCCATATGAATCATGTATGAGCATTGTTTTAACAACCTTTACCCTTCCATCAAAGCAAGAATGACCAAACCACACACAACAGTGAACGGGTTCTTATGAGAGCGATTAAAACCTTTGGGCAAGATTGAGTTGGACGTATGTTTTGGAAGCGATGGTTTATGTAGAAGAACAACCATGACATTCACGATCATTCCGGCACCTTCACCATATAACATCATAGTCGGACGTCCTAGCATATAGAGACTACGAGCAATTTCATCCACCATTCATGCAATGATGAAGTTCCCGACTCTTAGAGGAATTGCTACTCTAGTCACCCAGACCACCACCATATATGAATGTCGAAGGTCAGAAAAAAGGCGCATGATAGAAAGGCATGCACATGAAGAGAAGCAAGAAGAAATAAGCTTAACATAGGGAGTGCTTGTCAGCCCAGCATATCCATATCAATTAGTCACGATAGGGGAACCTTTCGCCGAAAGGCTCTACCCAACTCAAAGTCCTTTTCAAAAGGAGCCAAGACGTCTTTGCTTGGGAGCCGTCGGATATGACCGGTGTACCAAAATGGATAATTAAACACTCATTAAATGGTAATCCTTCAGTTACCCTAGTCAGCCAGAAACGCAGTGTACTCTCCCTAGAGAAAAGCCATTGTGTAACAAAGGTAGGGATGGCAAAAGCACTCGAAACCGATGGAGAAAACCAAAACCCGAACCGGTTGGGTCGGGTTAGGGGACGGTTTGGCGGGTTTGGATACGGGTTCGGGTAGAAATATTCTTTTTTTCCCGGGTACGGGTTCAGTTGCAGGTTCTGGTAATACCCGCCCCGTTTACCCAAATCCGTACCCGCTTTTATTGCCATTTTTATTTAAGGCCAATTTGGGCTCCTAGCCTTGTACAAAATATTTGACTACTCATATTCTAAATGTTATTTTTTACCAACCATATCTTGGTAATTACAAACAGTTAGTCACACATTACTCTTTAATTTTTCATATCAGTTCTTTCATCTTCGAAGTTTATGTCTCAAGGTTCATATTTTATCTTTTTATTTTATCTTTAATGCATTAATTGTTTGTTTATTTAATCATTTAATTATCCATTGAACTTGTATACATAGTTATTTAACTTGAAATTATTACAATAGTAATGAGAGTGTAACTGTGTATTGATCATTTGATCATTTTCGCACTTCATGCTTAGGCATATTTTTTACACTGTCCATGAACGAAATCATATTTTTCTTACATTGTTCATGTCTAACGAATATTCAAATGCGGATAACCGAAACCCGCGGGTAAACCCGAAAAACCGATGGATAATACTAACCGGGTATCCATCGGGTATTGGGGCGGATACGGGTTTAGAAATTATAAATGGGTGCGGCACGGGTTCACTAAAACCCGACCCTAACCCGACCCGTTGCCATCCCTAAACAAAGAAAGTAGTTGGATGGTTGAAGGTCGGCATAGTAAGACCGATACGATATCCAACCTAGATCTCAAACCCAATCTTGGTAAAAAAGGTAGATGGGAGCTAGAGGATGTGCATTGATTTTAAGAATATCAACTCAGCCTGCCCAAAAGATTACTATCCCTTACTAAAAATTAACCTAAATATAGAATCGGTTATGGGGTTCCGGTTCAAGTGTTTTCAGGATACATACAAGGGATGTCACTAGGTGCAAATGGCAGATGAAGATGAGGAGAATACAGTCTTCTATACGAACCAGTGTATGTTTTACTACACCACGATGCCGTTTGGCCCTAAAAACGCCGGCACAACGTACCAAAGACTTGTAGATTCAGCATTCCAATATAGATAGGTCGTAACCTGAAAGCTTACATTGACGACATAGCTGTCAAGAGCAAGACCGAGAGGGAAATGATAGCCGACATTATGGAAACGTTCGACAACCTTTGCCGGATCAATATGAAGCTAAATCTCAAAAATGCTCGTTCGGTGTGGAAGAAGGAAAATTCTTAGGTTACATGGTTACATCTGAAGGCATTCGGGCCAACCCAGCAAAAACCAAGGACATTGTTGAAATGCATTCGCCAAAGACGTGGGCCCAGATGCAGAGTTTTTCAAGGAAGTTGGCCGCTCTAAACTGCTTTCTCCCCCGATCAGCTGAGAAATCCCTTCTTCCTTTGAAACATTAAAAATATAACCAAAGAAAACAAACACGACTACCGTTGGACTGAGGAGGCTGGAAAGGCTTTTCAACAATTAAAAAATTTGATCATTGATATACCATCTCTCGCCACTCCTACAACAAAAGAGACTCTATACGTTTATTTGGCCGCAACGCAAAAAGCGGTCAGTGCGGTGTTACTAGCTGAACATAAAGGGAAGCAATGTCTCGTGTACTATGCTAGTAGAACCCTGCATGATTCAGAACGGAACCATGCTCCGTTAGAAAAATTGGCTATATCATTACTACATGTTTCAATAAGGTTGAGGCGGTACTTTGAAGCTCATCCTATAAAAGTCATAACATATCAACCAATCAAGCAAATCTTAAGCAAAGCTGAAGCCTCAAGGAAATTACCAAAGTACTTAATCAAACTGGGAGCATACGACATTACATATGAACCATAAAATACCATCAAGGGCCAAGTCTTGGCAGATTTTCTTAATGAAATTCCGATAGGCAATGATACTGTTACAACCAAGCAAGTTCCGCAAATGGTAGATGAATAAGCCAAAAAACAGGATGAGGGGATACTTTACACATATGGTGTGTCTAACACCATGAGGTCAGGATCAGGTTTAGTCCTTATCAGCCCAACCAAGACGAAATACACATATGCTTGTAGACTTAATTTTGACAGCACCAACAATGAGGCTGAATATGAGGCACTGTTAGCAGGGTTAAGAATAACCGAGAAGATGTAGGTAGAATCGCTATTCGTAAGGGTAGACTCTAAGCTAGTAGCTAGCCAGATCAATGGCGATTCCATAGCTTGTAAAGGAAACATGATCAAGTATCTAGCTAAAGCTAAAGAACACATTGCTTGCTTTAAGAAATTCAAAATAAGAAATATACCTAGATCAAAACTAGGAAAAGCAATCTCATTGATCTCATGAAGGAGTGTCATCAATGAACTCACTTCGGGGGAGATTGTTAGCCTCAAAATATTGAGTCGAACATGAAGTTCGTTCATTATGTATTTAAGTCTCGGTCAATCAATTAGTTAACGTTGTAATAGGAAAGTATCGGGAATCGGGCTCGATAGTTAATCTAATATTGTATATGTTTCGGGTTTAATCCCAAGCAAAACCCGAGCCCGGGTCCTAGTCAAATATCCCAAACGTCACTTAATGTGTCGTGGTATATAAATAACTTTTCCACCAAGGAAAAGTAAGTGGATTTCATAATAAACATTTCACTTCTCTATTTTCTCTCCCATCTCACTCTCTCTCTTCTTTCTCTCTCTAGGAAATCATCTTACCCACTTTTTATATTTCTTGATCTAGATCCTGTATGATATGAAGTGTATGTGTTAAAGGGATCCTACAAAATCATAGTCAAAGTGTTGGACAAACCATCGACGAAAAGACAGCCGATGACATCAAATAACGTCTATTTTATAGCATCATTTATCCAAGCTAAATTGCTCGTTTTACATCATTTATGCATGAATTGATACTTAATTGCTTATATTTATGATTTGCAGTAATTATCGAGCAAAGAGTGAAAGTTAATCAAAAGGCACGCATTTTGAAGCTTAAACAAAGAAATCATGAAAAGCACTGTTTTGACAACCTATGCGTTGTATCCATCAAGGAAGATACGGTGTATCCGTGCCCTAAACTTCACTCGGCATCCACGAAGAGAAGATCTATACGCCGTATCCAGATGAATCTATACGCCGTATTCAAGTACAAGTCATGGAATATTATGAATATAATAATCGTAGAGCCCACGCCAAGAAACCACAATACGTCGTATTGAACCCTTTCAATACGGCGTATCGACTAAATTTTAGACTTTATAAATACCGAACCCTAATGCGAATTTGAGGAGAAAAAAATACTAAGAAGGAGGCATTAACCACCAAGTTCGATATTCAGAAGAGAAGAGAATCTAAGAAGGTCCGGCAAAGCACTTGAATTCATAGGAAAACCCTTGTAATTTCTATACTCTAAATACGTGTTTGGTTTTTAGTATCGTTCGATTTTATTATCGTTTAGTTTACTTTAATCGTTCATCTATGACAGTTGTATAGTTACAATGGCTATTGGCTAATACATTTAGGTATTAGCTATGTTTATGATAATTTAATGTCTGGTTTATTTATTTAAGATTGTATGCTTATTCGTTGTGAGTTGTTTTATGTTTATCAATTTATACTCGTTTACGTGCTTAAGTATGCATCATATCATTTAACTGGATCTAGGAATACAAATAGAGCATTAGCTAGAGTCCAGGATGGCTCTCCATATAATCAATTTATATATCTAGAGTAATAGGATCACAAATATTGACCTATCTTTGCCATTGGTTTAGTGACTAGGTAGACTAGCAGGTGACCTAGGACTAACAAATAACGTTATAATTACTTGGGTAAAGATCTAGACAGTGGACTACTAGTATATAAAGAGTCATTAAGCAGTAAGTTAGTAAAGTCTCATTGAGTTAGGATTCGATAAGATTACCATTATTGTATCCTAAGATAGATTATGATCAACTATGAATGCTTTATGCAGATGTGTTTAATTGTGATATAATTGGCACATATAGGGTTTAGGAAGAAGTACCATATAAACCTAGGAATGATATGTCACCAACAAGATAAGACAATCATTTCACTTATAAACAAAACCTACATTTTATTAGATTAAATATGGTTAGTACGTGTTCCTTACATTAGGCTTGACCGCTTCATTATCTTATGATTATAAACGTGTGTGTGTTAATAGTCGTCCTCTTAGTTTAAGTAAACTAAAAACTCATGCCAGCCTCTCAGGCTGAAAACCCCCCTTTTTGCGTTAGTTTAGGTTTAACTTAGATTTAACATAAGATTAATTAGGACTAACTTAGATAGCTACAATAATGATAGATTTAAGTGTTAACACTCTCTCTTCGTGATCGACACCCTACTTACCAACGAACCTACAACTGATCGGGTACATTGCCCGTTAGTATTTGTTAATAGGTAAAGTCAACAAAATATAAATAGTAAAACTTGAATAATAAATTACCTACGCACAACGACACATCAAGTTTTTGGCGCCATTTCCGAAGAGTGAGTTTGTTTAATTCTTGTTTATTAGTATTTTTAGTTTAGTGTAATCTTTTGTATAATTCTTTATTTTTAATTGTTTGTGTCAGTAGATTAATTTTCATTGTATAATTTTGCATATTTGTGTGTTTTTATGCATTGCTTTTTGCGTTTATAGTGATCTTCAAGCATGTAAGAGTTTTATTAAACTTTCATAGAGCGAGAATCGGTAGATTTTTTAGTGGGGGGGGGGAGGGAAGGACGAGTACGGAACTCGTTGAATGTTCCCATTGAATACGGCGTATCCTCTTTTCGACACCAGTACATCGTATTCTATTCAAATGATCAATACGGCATATTCAGTTAATTGAATACGGCGTATCGATCATCTGATACAGCACCAGACTTAATTTTTTGTATTCTATTCTCGTGTTTAGTTTTCTGTATTTTCTTTTCTCTGAGCCTATCCTACTGATTATTTATCCTCTGTTTCAAGTAGTGCATGACCAGGAGTTTGACCAAGAAGCTCTTTACACCTTACGAAGAACCAAAACGAGTATTACATTCAACAAGGAAGCTTTTCAAGACAACGAGTCTTGATTATTCGAGTTCACCGGAATTTGATTTATTTTCTAATCTCGAAGATCAGTGTGAAGAAGAAGTTGCAGAAGCAATGGGGGAACCAACTATGGAGGAATACATGACTAAGACGCGAAAGGAACCAACTATGATGAAAAGGCTAGGTTTGAATTGAAGGGTCAATTTCTCAAAGAGTTGCGCGATAATGCTTTCAGTGGGACAAATGAAGAAGATGCAAATGAACATATTGAAAATTTTATTTAAAAAATTGATTCACTCGATATACCCAATGTAATTCATAATCAACTCAGACTTAACATATTCCCTATTTCACTTAATGGAGCTGCAAGTAAGTGGTTGGTAGATGAACCTAAGAATTCAATTACTACTTGGGTAGATCTGACTGAATTTTTTTAGGGAAATACTATCCACCTTCTGGTACTGCCAGAAAGATTGAAGCTAATGGAGCTAACACCAAAGACGAGTGGGATCCTGCTAACATTGAGTTAGAGAAATGGTTAGCTTCAAAATTTAGGAACTATAAGACGATGGATCGATATACTAAGAATGCTCTATGGGATTATTGGAGGATATGAGATGATGAAGAGGTGATAACCGATAGTGAACTTTCTAATTTTGGAGATGATAACCTAATTGAAGAAAATGAGATTGCTTAAGTCTTTAGAATTGAAACTGACATATTTCACTTTGAGACACCTTTATGTAAAGCATTCAAGGAGTTCAACTATCTTTATCAAATCGATGTTGATGTGCTTACTAAAGATATACCTGGATTTAAGACATATGAGGAATATAAAGACGCTTGGAGCCATTATTCGCCCATTGACGAATGGAAAGATTATGAGCATACTACTTACATTGAAACCAATATCTCTTCTAATCAAAACACCTACAATAATGTTTGTCAAATAATTATGGACCATAACGCAGGAAAAGCGAAACAAGAGCGGTTTGATGAACACGAGCTTATGGGAGATGACGATGATGACATCGGTGATTTAGAAGACTGCTTTATTCGAAAACACCCTTTTTACTATGTTAACGAATAAGAATAAAGATCCAAGGAAAGAAGATGCAAGCTACTTGGAATCCCTTATGTGAAACCACCAACATGCAAATCAGAAAAGTTCGAGGTAGTAAAATACTCGTTCGGACCAGAGGAGGAATATATCGCTATCAAGGAATAAGAATATGACATTTGGGTCCGAACCGAAGAAAATGTATCTCAAGTCTACCGAGATATTTTCCGCAAGAAGGACGAAGGATGGTCTATGACACGTACCAAGCGAAGCTGGAAGCAAGTCTGACTTAAAAACTTTTCTGTAAACAAAAATGCTTGCTGGGAGACAACCCGGGATGTATTTTACTTTTTGTTATCAAGTTTGTCTTTCCAGGTAGTCTATACGGCATAACCAAACCCTATGGATACGACGTATTGACCCAACCTGGACGTTATCCATTTTATTTTCATGTACTTTAAAACTTTATTGTCAGACTTATCAATACGGCGTATTCATAAATATGAATACAACGTATTTGACCTCTGACCCGTACTTAGTATTTTTTCTTACGGGTCTTAATACGACGTACCTAAAACATGGATACGGCGTATCGATTTTCTGTATAGAATTAGTTTTCGTTTTTAGTTTTTATTTTCTAACCAAACGATTATTCAGAGATAGAATTTCTTTTGTTTTCTGAGCATTAATACAAGAACTTACTGAACAAGATGATGAATTTAGTGGTGTGCTTATTTTCTAGAATTATATGGGTGTTGTAGTCATGTTGGTATTCAAACGCATTTACAACACACATCCTTGCTCATATACGCTACATGGAGGATCATACTGAGCAAATTTCAGGGGAGTTTTCTGTTCTAATTTTTTAATTTCCTGTTTTTCATGTTATATTTATACAATGTGGGCGTTGTATATCTCAAGTGGGGAAAGGAGGATTAAAACACTACTCGTCCTTATTTTTACATTAATAGGCCTAATTTATGCTCAAATTTTAAAAAATTTATCATATTTTTGTGAAATTATTAGTTACATGACCCGTACACATAACCTTTAATTCCATATTGTGAGGATTTAACATATTCCATTTCCTAATTTTTACCCTAAATTCCACAAAAATATGAGTGTGCCGGTGACTGTAGTAAACTTTAGAACTTGGCTTGGTGTACTATTCGAGACCACCATAATAAACACTATTTTAAATAGATGGAGTGACTTTTCTAAAACTGGTAAATTTCTAAGATTACACCAAAAAGCCTATACATATTGTTTTTTTAACTAACCACGTCGTTTAGTTAACCCCGTATAAATATTTTATTTACTCTCATCTTTAGAGTAAGATACCCCTAGAATAACCTGCTGAGTCATTCCTTTCATTTTCTTACACCACCAAATATTTGTTTCGTTACACCTTTACACCTTAGCTTGCCTTGTAGATTAAGTCCTTAATCGGTTGCTAGTTGTTTTGTGTAAATTATTGTATTTCCTTTGTTCGTGTGCGTATTTTCTATCTATGGTTAGGTCGAGAAATTGCACAATGCACTGGGGAAGTGAAAGTAGTGTGTTTTCATTTTTTTTGTTTACTACTTTTACAAGTATGATCAGAAATAGAATCCAGATTTATCATGTTCGTGAAGTGGTGAAATTTTACACCCAATTTTGTTTTCTAATAGTTATTATATAAAAAATATAAAGAAAAAAATCATAAAAATTGAAAAAACAAAAAAATATACAAAAATAAGAGAGAGAGAAAAAAAGGAGAGGTTTGTGAGATAATCGGTTTGTCTAAACTTAATCGATTCTATTATTTATGATGATTGATTATTCGTTGGTACGTGCTATAAACCAACGATGTAAATTTATGTTGTATATTATTTCTAGTTGGGCGTAATATAAACCAACTAAGTGTATTTTTGTATCAAGTGGTAGATATCGCCACTATTGTTGTATAGTATGTATATTATGGATGATTGGGAGTTGGCCGTTACGGGAATGCCAACTAAGGTTTGTTTTTATTGATCTATGATCAAAACATCTATGAGTCTAATTCATGTCTACCTAAAGCATGAGTTTCTGTGTTAAGCGTGAGTTAGTTTGTGATTTTGTGTCTTTTTCATGGGTTTGGTCGGAAAAGTAGCTAGCAACATTATTTGTTATTTATTTAGACTTAATCTATTTGTTTTGTTGTTTTTATATTCACACCAATTATATAAATTCCATAGCTAATCCCTAACCTTTGGTTTGCTCAAATGAGGGAGTGACCAATCGCATATGTCTCATTCATGGATTTGAATATGTATGTGTGGTTTGTCACCCTTGTCGGTGTATTACTGTTGGTAAAAGATTACTTATTCCATACCTTATATGGTTCTTCATCCTAACCTTTAGTTTTACTCGAATGAGGGAGTGAGCAATCATATGTATCTCGGTAATGGATTTGGGCGTGTATATATGGTTTTGTCGCCCTTGTTGGTTTACTACTGTTGGTGAAGATTACTAGTCCTATTCTTTAGCTTATTCGGGTTAAGGAGTGAGCAATCAAAAATGTCGCGATCATGGATTTGGGCGTGCATTTGTAGTTTTGTCGCCTTTTTTAGAATATTGGTATCGATATAGATTAGAAAGAATGATCAAACCCTTAAACCTTATCACTTAACCTAATTTACCTTTTTAGACTTGTTACTCCTTAGCTTTAGTGGTGGAGATGTGTATCCTTGCCAAGCTTATGATAGAATACTCGTCACGGCCGAGCAATTGAGTGAATTACTTAAATGTTACCACATAGATTAGCTGAACGATTTGAGTGTTTTTATTTTCCTACTTCGTGTGATGTTTGGTTGTGTGCTAATAATTAAACCAAAAAATTTGCTTAAAGGAAAAAATCTTAAACATTGGTTTGGGATACATTTTCATAAGTTTTCTAAAGTCTACTTGAGGACAAGTAGGATTCAAGTGGGGGTATATTTGATGACATCAAATAACGTCTATTTTATAGCATCATTTATCCTAGCTAAATTGCTCGTTTTACATTATTTATGCATGAATTGGTACTTAATTGGTTATATTTATGATATGCAGTAATTATCGAGCAAAGAGTGAAAGTTAATAAAAAGGCACGCATCTTGGAGCTTAAACGAAGAAATCATGAAAAGCACTGTTCTGACAACCTATACGCCGTATCCCTCAAGGAAGATACGCCGTATCCGTGCCCTAAACTTCAATCGGCATCCACGAAGAGAAGATCTATACGCCGTATCCAGATGAAGCCATACGCCGTATTCAAGTACAAGTCATGGAATATTCTGGAATATAATAATCGTGGAGCCCACGCCAAGAAACCACAATACGTCGTATTGAAAGTATTGACTAAATTCCAGACTCTATAAACACCGAACCCTAACACGAATTTGAGGAGAAAAAATACCGAGAAGGAGGCATTAACCACCAAGTTCAATTTTCAGAAGAGAAGAGAAGCCAAAAAGGTCTTACAAAGCTTCAATTCATAGAAAAAACCCTTGTAATTTCTATACTTTAAATACGCGTTTAGTTTTTAGTATCGTTCGATTTCATTATCGTTTAGTTTACTTTAATCGTTCATCTATGACATTTGTATAGTTGCAATGGCTATTGGCTAATACCTTTAGGTATTAGCCATGTTTATGATAATTTAATGTTTGGTTTGTTTATTTAAGATTGTATGCTTATTCGTTGTGAGTTGTTTTATGTTTATCCATTTATACTCGTTTACGTGCTTAAGTATGCGACCTATTATTCAACTGGATATAATAATACAAATAGAGCGTTAGCTAGAGTCTGGGATAGCTCTCCATATAAGAAATTTATATATATATAGAGTAACAGGATCACAAATATTGGCTTGTCTTTGCCCTTGGTTTAGTGAATAGGTAGACTAGCAGGTGACCTAGAACTCACAAATAACGTTATGATTCCTTGGGTAAAGATGTGGACAGTGGACTACTAGTATATAAAGAGTCGTTAAGCAGTAAGTTAGTAAAGTCTCGTTGAGCTAGGTTTCGATAAGATCACCATTATTGTCTCCTAAGATAGATTATGATCAACTATGAATGCTTTATGCGGATGTGTTTAATTGTGACATAATTGGCACATCTAGGGTTAGGGAAGAAGTACCGTTTAAACCTAGGAATGATATGTCACCAACGAGATAAGACAATCATTGCACTTATAAACAAAACCTGTATTTTATTAGATTAAATATGGTTAGTACGTTTTCCTTACATTAGGCTTGACTGCTTCTTTATCTTCTGTTTATCAACTTGTGTGTGTTAATCATCGTCCTCTTAGTTTAAGTAAACCAAAAACTCGTGCCAGTCTCTCAGGCTGAAAAACCCTCTTTTTGCGTTAGTTTAGGTTTAACTTAGATTTAACATAGGATTAATTAGGACTAACTTAGATAACTAAAATACTGATAGATTTAAGTGTTAACACTCGCTCTTAGTGATCGACACCATACTTACCAACGAACCTACAACTGATCGGGTACACTGCCCGTTAGTATTTGTTAATAGGTAAAGTCGGCAAAATATAAATAGCAAAACTTGAATAATAAATTATCTACGCACAACGACACATCAATAAGAAATAAACGCGATTGTAGATGAAGAAGGGGACAACTGGATGACACCAATCATCAGGTGTCTGGAAGAGGGAATATGGTCGAAATATACAAATAAAGCACGAAATATCCGCATCAAGATCAACCAATACGTTATGAAGGAAGGATTTTTGTTCAAAAATCATGCTTAATGCCCATGCTCCGATGTGTTGGTCCGTTTCAAGCCAATTATGTCATTCGAGAAATTCACATGGGAGCATGCAACAAGCATTCCGGACCAAGGTCAACAGTGGCAAAAGCAATGCGACAGGGATACTATTGGCCAACAATGCATCGTGACGCAAGGGAAGAAATCCAAAAGTGTGACTCTTGCCAAATCCACTCCCCCGTCCCAAAGCTACAAAAAACCCTCATGACTTCAATCATGGCCCCCATGGCCATTCTTTCAGGAGGGAATGGATGTACTCGGTCCTCTACACTATACAAGAAAAATTGAGTGAGTTATGACCAAAATAAGTTCAGGAAATAGTTATGCCTTCTCGACAACCGGACATATGTGCATTCTAAACCCCGTTTGGATCCTTTAAACTTTGAAACAATTTACGAAACTTATATATTTGGAAAGATAACTCAAAACCCTTCAATCTAGGCTTTTGAAACGTGTTATTTCAGTAGAAACCGAGGGAAATACACCCCCGTAAAGTTGAGAAAACCCTATTTCCAACCAACTATTTTAGTCATAATTATATATAAAACACTTATAGCTTTTGCTATAAAGTATATTTTGAACTTAGAAACCCTTAGACACAAGCATATTAGGTTGTGTAGTATATTATTACATCCCATATATATTTAGTGCGCTCATTTTTGTAAACCTAAAGCGCATCATTATTTAACTAGGTCGCGATTTAGAACCGTTGTGCTATTACACTTGATTGATTATTTCTCAAATCATTACTTTTGCTTAAGGTGAGTTTTATAGCCCCGCTTTTACTCGTTTTTAAGAATACTTTACCAAATCTCGGGGTGAGATACATTGCTTGTTTTACTTCTGGACGCAAGTACTTTACTTTACTTTTTAAATGATTACGGATTAGCCTAAGTACCATTAACCCATTATGCCTGATGTTCGTCGTTTTACCCACCAAAAATTTATTTATAGAAATGTAAAGATTATACAAAACTAAATACAAAAGTATCTTGGCAAGTATTAATCTCTCGAGTTGTCGTTCTGAATAAGTGATGAATTGAGATTCGTTAATCGAGTTTTGCTTGATGCTTAGTGGTCACAAAAGGTTTTGATTTTTATAAAAATAAACTAGTTAACTAAGGCAAAATCTAAACTAAATTAAATCTAAGACAAGAGAAATGATGATTCAAGTTTAGACAAGATTACTTTTAATTTAAATAATTAATATTGTTTTGCGGGAAATGACAAGGTCAAACTCAGAGGTCTTATTTTGTCCGACGCGATAGCTACTAAAGATACCAACCTGAACTTGTCCAAAGCTGACTCGTAATAACTATATACCATATCATAAAATTTCAAGTTAAACAACGCATTTGACTATTGAATATCTAAAACGGCTAGACTCTAAGTTCTCATTTATCTAGCCCAAATAATAATCGAAAAGCTAGCTTGATGGTCTCCAAAACTAACCACCTCAAATCATTCACTTTTATCAAATTCAAATCTTAAAGGTCAAAGCTTTAACTAACCTCCCAAACTTTTCTCTCTCCAAGCATGGCGAATCTAACCCTGGTTTCCTTGATTGTTTAATCTTTCCCTGTTTGATCACCATTCAATCAATAACGTTTAATTATTGATCTTTAATCGCTGATTTGTGTTCTTATTCGATTGTGTTTTAGGTTCGACGTGGTCCTTGGTTATGATTTGATCACCATTCACTTTCTATAGATCGGTTAGGGAGGCTAGAATCTCTGGTTTAGTGATATAATTTCTCTTTATTGGTTTCGACGTGTTTCATTAGGGTTGATTAATGATCTTTTTCTAGGATTTTATTTAGGGTTTCAAGCGGGTGTGATTTCTTTGGTGTGAAGTGCTTTTATTTATTAATAATTCATTCATTATTATGGAAGAGGATTAGAAGTTGTGTCGTTTGGCCTCCTGTAAACCTTAATTAGGGTTTGCAGTTTTAGTTTTCTTGTTCGTGGGTTTTTTGTGAGATGGAGAGGGTGGATCCGGCAAATGCTACTAAATCTTTGGTCAATGAGTTTGATGAGTTCATTGCCAAGCTGAATCCTGATGATGATAAGGGGAATATGGGGTCCTTTGCTTCGGTTCTTAAAGAGTCTAATAAAAAGACGGTTAAGATCACGGAGCTTCGTAATACTGAGGTTGTGGAAGGTGCTACGGTTGCAATTCCATATGACGCGGTGGAGGAAGTAATTTCTAGATTTGCTAATACGCTTTATGGGTATTTCATTGGCAAACGTTTGGCGTTTCCACTTGTGGAAAACTATGTCAAGAATACATGGGCAAAATTTGGTTTAAAAAGAGTCATGCTAGATGATAGTTTTTTCTTATTTCAATTCGAAACTAAGGAGGGTATGGAGAGTGTGATTAAGAATGGACCTTGGCTTATCCGATTGGTTCCTTTATTTCTTAACGTTTGGACTCCTAACATTGTTTTGAAAAAGGAGGAGATTAGGAATGCTCCAGTTTGGGTTAAGCTTCGCCACGTTCCAATTGTGGCCAATTCGGAAGAGGGTCTTAGCCTGATTACAATGCAACTTGGAAAACCGATTATGTTGGACTCTTATACCAGTAATATGTGTTTAAGATCGTGGGGACGAAAGGAGTATGCTCGGGCATTAATTGAAGTGTCATCGGACAAAGAACTTATGGAATCAATCATTATTTCAATACCTAAGAGTGATTGGAAAGGGCATACATTGGCGACTATTGATATCGAGTATGAATAGAAGCCTCCATGTTGTTCTACTTGTAATATTTTTGATCATGAAGATAGCCTGTGCCCTAAACGTCCTAAGGACGTTGAACCGGTGAAAGGGAATAATGATGACGGGTTTACTAAGGTGAAGAGGAAGAAGAATAAGCCTAAACAACCTAGGCAGGTTGATGGTGTTCGGCTTACGAAACCTGCTTTGAATCTTCATTATAGGCGTGTTGAGAGGGGTGAATCATTCAAAGCCCAACAACCGAACAACCAAAAGGTGGTAAAGGCTACAAATTTAATTGCGGATAAGGACATAACTAATGGTGCAAGTGTGTCTGATGTGCATCAGGCTACTGATGTGTCACCCTCTCGTCTAAAAGAACCTGTTGTTGCTTTGGCGAACTCTTTTGCTAGTCTAGCCAATGATGATGCCGCAGAGTGGGGTGATGAAGCGACATGGACTAATGCTCAACAAGCCCTTAATGTCATTAATGAAAGTGATACCGAGGAGATGGAAGAGCTTGTTTTGGAGGATTCCAATGGAAAACGACTTGTGGGTACACCTAACGAGGGGGCAAGCACTCCCGATGTTGGTTCCTCATGATTAATATCGCATCGTGGAATATAAGGGGCTTGAATTTCTCCCCCAAACAAAGTGAGGTTCGCCATGTTATTTCTGAAAATAACTTATCTATTTGTGTTATTCTTGAGACGCATGTTGTTACTTCAAAGCTTCAATTGATGTGCTCTCATATTTTTCGTCATTGGGATTGGACGTCGAATGGATCGTTTTGTTCCAAAGGCACTCGTATTATTCTAGGCTGGAATCATAATGATGTTGACATTGTGGTGCTTAATCAAGATGATCAAGCAATTCATACGCGTGTTTGGCTGAAATTAGAACGAAAGGAGTTATTTTGTACGTTTGTTTATGCTCATAATCGGTATACTCATCGTCGGGCTTTGTGGGAAAGTCTATGTGTCCATAAAGCCTATGTTTGTGATAAACCGTGGTGTGTTTTAGGTGATTTCAATGATGCTCTTTTCTTAGAGGATGTGGCGGTTGGGGCATCTAGTATTGATATTGCTATGCGTGAGTTTAAAGAGTGCGTGGAGGAGATTGAAGTTATGGATGTGCAACGCTCTGGTCTTCAATTTACTTGGACTCAGAAACCAAAAGGGAAGGATGGTGCTCTTAAAAAGATAGATCGCATTATGGCTAACCTGGGTTTTAGTGATGTTTTTGTGGGAGCTCATGCGGTGTTTAAGCCATACCGTGTGTCGGATCATGTTCCTTTTGTGTTGTTTATTCCTACTCTTTCTAAAACTAAACCTAAACCATTTAAATTCTATAACATCCTTACAGGTAATGACAGGTTTAGGGAAGTTGTAACGGAAGGCTGGTCTAATCAGTTTAGTGGGTTCTTGATGTTTAAAGTTGTTCAAAAACTTAAATGTCTTAAGAAACCATTTCGTAAACTACTTTATGAGAAAGGGAATTTGCATACTAATGTGGTCAGATTGCGTGACGAGCTTGATAATGTTCAGACTAGGTTGGATGCTGATCCGTTCAATAGTTGTTTGCGTGAGGAGGAAGCTAGGGTTGTTGTGGAGTTTAATGAAGCTCTTATCATGCAAGAGAGGTTCCTAAAACAGAAGGCTAAAGTTGATTAGTTACATGATGGTGACTCTAATTCTGCGTACTTTCATAAGGCTGTCAAAAGCCTGATTAGTAGGAGTCGTATTGATATTGTTACTAGTGTTAATGGTACTATATTTGAGAATGAAAAGGTAGTTGATGCTTTTGTTGCTCACTATAGTCAGTTCCTTGAACAAGCTGGTATCACTGAGAGTTTTAATACCTCTTAACTTTTCACAACTCGTCTTGATGATTCTAATGCGTTGTATATGGTTAGTAATGTGACGCAACAAGAAGTCAAGGATGATTTGTTTTCTATGGGGAATGATAAAGCCCCGGGTCCAGATGGGTACACGACTGCATTTTTTAAAGAGGCATGGGGTATAGTGGCTGACGATGTTACTAATGCGGTGATGGAATTTTTTACCAATGGTAAACTCCTTAGGGAGTTGAATCACACGATTATCGCCCTTATTCTAAAGGTTAGTGCTCCTACAAAAGTCACAGATTACCGTCCTATATCATGTTGCAACGTCCTCTTTAAGTGTATTAGTAAGACCATTGCTAATCATATTAAGGAGAGTTTAAAGGCGCTTGTTAGCTAGAACCAATCTGCATTTGTTCCGGGCCTTAGTATTTCGGATAACATTCTTCTCATACAAGAATTGATGCACAATTATCACTTGGATCGTGGAGTGCCTCAATGTGCTTTCAAAGTTGATATCCAAAAAGCTTATGACACGGTGGATTGGTTATTTTCAAGGGAGGTTCTTGTGGGGTTCGGGTTTCATGAGCGTATGATAGCTTAGATTATGGAGTGTGTGACTACTTCCTTGTTTTCCATTTGTATTAACGGATCTCTTCATGGCTACTTCAAGGGTAAGCGGGGTCTTCGGTAAGGTGATCCGCTATCCCCTTATTTATTTACCCTTGTTATGGAAATATTAACTCTTATGCTTCAAAGGAGGGTTCGTATAGACGATTCATTTACCTAT
>BQNB010038626.1:0-11257 GCA_026074375.1 Tanacetum coccineum | reverse complement strand
TCGTCAATGACTTGAAAACACAGGGTGTTATAGAAACAAAAGTCTTAAAGAGCCTTCGGGTATATGACTTAAGTAAAACCTTGAGATACAAAAGTAGGATTTGCGGGAGGAAAAGTAAGTACACAATTAGTATTTATGAGTAGTGTTAGTGTCATGACTTGTAATTGACGGTGATCTTATTTTTAAGCTTAGCATGGGAAAAGTGAAAAATCGGGGATGATGAAGTTATCTTTTAGACACTTAATTGTGCTTTTTGTTCTATGATCCTTAAAGTTACCAATGAGGTAATGAAAACAATACATTATGTCAACACAAATAAGTTGTAGTTAGGTAGGTAGTTAATTATTAAGAAAAATCATAAAAAGAGAAAAATCTTTGAAAATGGGAAATCGGGTGTTTTATAACTTGTGATCTCTTAGCTCTCTCAACAAAAATCTTTGCTACTTTTCAAAGGTTTAGTTTGGGGAAGTTTCGAGGTATTTGGTTATAAGGCATGTAATATTGCGTGAGGACACGCAATCGTTTAGTTTGGGGAATTTTGATAAGTGTAAAATACACATATCCGTTAATACCTAAAATAACCCAATTAAACCCAAAACAGACCAAAAATGGCAATAATATGCTTGTATTTATGTTTTTTGTATGCAGGTATGGATATATCAAAAATCACAAGAAAATAGTCAAAAACGGGCAAGCACGGACACGAGAATCAGAAGAGTACAAAAAGAAGCCAAAGAATCAAAGCCGAAGCCAGAAAAGTCAAGCCTCAGTCAAATCCAGTCAAAATGGTCAAACATTGGTCAACAAAAGTCAACCAATAAAAGACAAAACCCAAAAATATTCCATTTTTTACCCTCAAGTTTCATAAATGTCCAAAAATGACCCCTCACCTCTTATTGGGCCCTTAAAACCTTATTGGGCCTGAAATACCTTGAATAACCTTACCCGGATCCTATTAAACCCAAAAGCCCACTTAACCTAGCCCATTTCCATTGGAACTAAACCACAGGGACTAAAGTTGCATTTGTGAAAAGTAGTTTTACACTACATTTGTGCTAACAAAAGAGAGGGACTGAAAATAGCAATTGGCCAAAGTTTAAAAATGAGTTACCCTTTTTGACAGTTAAAAAACGCGCCAAGAACAGGGCACTATTCACCCATCTTCTTCCCCATTTACCATGGTCAAAACAAAGGGCAAACGTCAATTAAAGGGTTAAATGGTCTATTCAAGTAAGCTCAAGTACAATGGCAGGGTCAAGATAGTCAAATCAAGTGATCTCTTTTAGCTTTCTCAAGCCAAAGGGGAACGTCAGCAATAGAGGAAAGCACAATGGAATGTGGTTTTTTGTGCTAAATTACTCACAAAGAAAGCACAATAGAGTCTCAAACGGATTGCCACGTTGGCAATCCGTGTGAGCTCTATTTTGATCCAACGATGGATAATTGGCATCTAGTGATTAGAGGATGATCAAGGGTGGATGTTGATGGGAGCTTCTAACAGAAAAAGGGCCTAGAAGTTTCATGGATCAGCTATAAAAGGCCCTCACCAACACACACACACGTGTGGATCTTTTTTTTATCTAGCTTTTTAGTAGTTTGTAGGTTTAAATAGCTTATTGTATTTTCCTTTTAAATTCAGTTGTAATCTCTTTCAGTAATGTAATCACTCTCCTTCAATCAATAAATTCAACTTTTCCTTTTATCAAGTGTCAAAAGCTCTCAATTCACTCTAAAAATTTGTGTCATGGATTATAAGCTTATAATAAGCTCATAAGCTCTCGTGAGTCTTTAAGCTCATGATTGAGTTTTAATCAGTTTTAATTATACTTAAAACATTTAACTAGTTAAGCTTAAGGAAGGGGAGCTAGCTTTGGAAGAGTTCCCATTGTTATCACTAGCTTATCCATAAGGATAAGCTAGAGCTTGTTGATAAGCTCAATTAGAGCATCTAGCTTCTGTTAAGCTGAAGCTCTTGTAAGTCCTTCTTTTATTTTCCTTATCTTTAAATTCTAGTTTAAATAATTGTGTTAATTGCTTAATAGTACAAGATTTGCTTATTTGCTATTATTATCTGCTTATTGGTGCTTATTTGCTTTTATCTCAGCTTATTAAGTATGTTTAATCATCTGATTTAGTTTTATATAGTATAGATCTTATTATAGCTCAATTTGTTTTTAAACTCATAAAAAAACCAAAAATAGTAGAAAATAGCTTAAATATTAGATTATTGCTTATTTAGTTGTTAATTCATGCTTATTAAATTTGTTATAATCTGTTAATTGTCTGGTATTAAGCAATTGTTTAATAGATTTCATTTTGAAAGCTTGATCAAAATCTGTCAAAGCTATAAGGAGTGTTTGGTTTTAGCCTATTTGACCTCTTAAAGTCAACATAAGCCTTGCAAAGTATTTGAGTTAGTTTGTTTATCATTTTTAACCAAAAGGAAAGAAGTTTTCAAAGATTAATTCTCAAAAATAAATGAATTAAGGCTTAGTTTATAAGTCACAGCACCAGGGTACTTTGTGGCTTATTTATTGATTCCCCAAATTGATTCAAGCTCCTAAGAGCTTTTATGGTTGTTTGCTTTAAGTAACAACACACTCAATAAGAGTGTTTAAGTGCAGGTTTACCCATTCGGTAACCTGAACTTCTTGGTTTGTGCTTGTGCAAAGTGCATCAGCAGGAACACTAGCAGTTCCTGCTGTCACTTTTAATTACATTTTTATCTAGGTAATCCTAGGTCTTAGCTTTGCAAATTCAAGTAGGGTTTAGATTAGTGATAGCTTAATATAGATTAGGGTTTAATTTTCATGTTGTAGCTTATTTACCTAGCTTATTTTGCTGTCAAAAAGTCATAAAAACTTCCAAAAAGACCAAAAATATTAGTTATAGGATTTAGTATTTTAAATTCAGGATTTTAAGTGGTAGTGTTTGATTTTCTGTTTTGAATTTGAAGTTTATAGTTAGGTAAATTAGTTTTCATAAGCTCAGTTTCTAGTTTGGCTTATTGATCTTTTTGGCTTATCTTAATTATGAGCTTTTTGAAATTGTTCCTGAGTTTACTAGTTTTCCTTTAAATTTCAGTTATCTTAATGAGTTTCTTATTCAATAAGCTTTTCATACCTAGAATGAGCACATCATTAGCTTTCCAAATCATCTCTTGTTTTCAAAATTGAGCTTATAATAAGCTTGTTGCAGCTTATTTAGTAAAACCAAAGGAAAACCCTTAGTTTCTGTGGTCAGCTTATTGATAAGCTCTTTTTGAGCTTATCATTGAGTTTCAGCCCTAAGAGCTTTTGTTAAAATTGTTCACACTAGCTTAATCTACAACTTTGATTTTTTAAGTTTTCCATGAAAAGCACTTTTTAAATCCCATCTTATTTTAAGCTTAATTTTAGGACTTAGTTTGTTGTCGGGGAGGGACTTCAGGGACTATTTTTGTAATTTTTAAATTTCTTTGTTAACTCAGTTAATCCTTTGTCTGTTAAGAGTTTTACTTCGTTAGTCCTTTTAGTAATTGCACTGTTAGTCCTTTTGTTAAACCTTAGTTAAGTTTTAATTAGTTTTAATATTTTTATTAATAATTAGGTTTAGTTTTTAATAAATTCAATTAAAGATAATTAAAAAAGTAAAAATTAGGGCTTTTATTTTTATAAAATTTCTGCACTTTTTCTTTATTTAGTTTAATTTTTATAAAATTTTTAGGCTTTTATTTTTAGCATTTATTTTAATTTTTAAGTTTTTAATTAGTTTAAATTTTAGAAAAATCATAAAAAATAGATAAAGTTTTTATAAAATTACAAAAAAAAAATAGTTTTTAGCTTTAAAATAAATAGCTTTATTTTTACATTTTGAAAAATTATTTTTACATCTTTTAAATTTTTATTTTTACTTTTAAGCCTTTTATTTTAATTTTAAAATTAGGAATTTAAGTTTAAACTTAGTTAAAAATACTTTTCTTAGCTTTTATAATATTTTAGATTTTTCTAAGCATAAAAATTATTTTTCTAAATTTTTAGGATTTAATTTACTATTTTTTAGGATTTAATTAGATTTAATTATTTTTTAATTCATAATAAATTCAAAAATTACTAAAAAAAATATTTTTTAGATCTTAAATTTCATTTTTGAGCTTTTATTTTAAATTTAAAAAAATAGGATTTTAATAATAAAAATAGTTAAAAATACTTTTCTTAGCTTTTATAATATTTTAGATTTTTCTAAGCATAAAAATTATTTTTCTAAATTTTTAGGATTTAATTTACTATTTTTTAGGATTTAATTAGATTTAATTATTTTTTAATTCATAATAAATTCAAAAATTACTAAAAAAATATTTTTCTTTTTCTTAAAATTTTCTTTTGTCTTAATTGAGGTTTAGAAAATTAGTTTGCATTTTTAGGACTTAATTTTGATTTTCTTGCTTAATTGTCGCGTTTTATTTGCTTCCGTTAATACTTTATGTGCTTTAATTGTTTTTAATTGTTTAAATTTTAATTGTTTTTTTAGTAGTCATAGCTTATCAAATCATCTATTTTCTTATTCAAATCATAATCCGGACTTAAACGAGGTTTCAATTTCACTAGTCGTTGGGGAAACGACCCGGGTGATCATACTTACCCGGTAATATACATATTCTATATATATCTTTGTGAGTGGAATTGTCCAAGGGTTACTTGGAGATTTCCTTAATTTCTCTATAAGTATATTATTTTATATGTATGTAAAACTGATATCAAGTTTTTGGCGTCGTTGCCGGGGACTAGTGTTTAAGATTCCTTCGTTTTTAGTTTATTTGGTTTGAAGATCCTTTCATCCTCGAAAGTTTCATTTTTGTTTTATAAATCAAAAATCCAAACAAATCAATAAAATATAAAAAGTAAAAAAAAATATTTTCTTTTTCTTTTTAGTATAAGTAAAAAAAATAGAAAAATAAAAAATATAAAAAAATCTTTCTTTTTAATTAAGAGATAAAAGTCATCAATTGGTAAAAAAAATACCAAAATATAACATTCTCAACGGAGGTGTTATCATAATCAATTCCGGTGAACTTATAAGTTCCCAAATCAAACTAAAGATTTAACACTTGCCATTTGTGTCTCTACGAAGTACGGCTCACCTTGAAAAGCAATTTTCAAGAGCTACCGTGAAGTAGTTGATTATTTGGTTTAAGACTCTTTCGTGTAATCGTTAAAATTCATTGTTTAAAAAAAAGAGAAAGAAAAAATACGTTAAAAAAAATTAGTTTTTCTTTTTATGCGCACTCGTTCGCAATCTCGAAGACGTCGACAACAACAAAATCTTCCGGTTGAACCAATTGAACACAAACTCCTCCGTTTGTTGTTGAGAAATTTTAGATTTATGAAGAACCAATATGTCTGATCAAAACATTGTTGCAATGGCCGAAAATCGAACAAGCCCCAAACGTTTCAAGCACCCATGAGGGGTAAGAAGAGCCAGTTGTGTACCACCGATTAAATGCTTACAACTTCGAGTTAAACAATCTTATCAATCTTGTGGCAAAGTAATAAGTTTACGGGTAGTACAAGACCTCCACAATCACCTTCGATTTTTCAAACAAGGTCACGTTCAAACGTTTTAGACATCCCCGAATTTCTGAGCACTTCCGATAAATCGCTTAGACTTTTTTCCCTTCTCTCTAACGTGAAGTCGCGGGATTGGTTTGACAAGGAACCTCACTAGACAATCTCACATGGGACGACCTTGTTTCAAAATTTCATATATCAATTTTCCCCCAAACTTCAAAAACCACTTACTATCGGAATGAGATCATTACTTTTTTCCAAAAACCAAACGAAACCTTCAATGAAGCATGGGAACGTTTTAAAGGACTCCTTCGTCAATGTCCTCACCATGGCTTTTCGAAACTACACCAACTCGATACTTTTTACAATTCCTTAAATTCCAACGATTAAGATGCCTTAGATTCCGCCGCAGGTGCAATTACAAGACATAATGCCTCAAGAAGGATTAATCATTTATTGAAAGCAAGTCAAACGTTTGTTAACCTCAAGAAAGTCGTGAGTCGAATGATTCAAGATGCGTGATGTTAACAATCCGAGAATTTTCTTTCGAAATTATTTGAATGACTATTTCAATCGTTGACTTTTAGGGTCTGGCTTGACTTATAAGAACGATCATCTAAATCGCGTATTCACGACTCCGACCCTAAAGCAATTTGATGTAAAACGATATTTCAGACAACTTTTTAGTTTTACCCCGGACTTAAAACAAGCAAAGAGGCTAAAACACCCCTACGCAAAGTTTTGAAAAACTGCACACAACGGGTAACCGACAAACAAAAAATAACTAAATTAATTTTTTTTTTTAATCACTATTTAATTAATAAAAAATATTAAAACAAAATTATTTAAAATTTTACGTATTAAGCGTTGTTGATAACGCGAATATTCCAGATTTACAATTTCTTTTTACTTTTAACCAATGTCACAAAATAAATAATAAACATTTTATAATTTAATAAAACGATAGTGAAAACTAGTCAAGTGAATATTCATAACTTCATGGAAAAAATCATTTTTAACGCAATGACGCAAACTATCAGTATTTTGAATAATTCGGTAAGTCGCTCAAAGGAACGAGACCCCGCCATTATTTTATAAAATTACACAATTGATTCCCTTGTGATAATATTTACCAGACTAAAAACCTCGACTATTTACGAACATGTGCTAAATTATTTTTAAAAGTTTCAAGTGTATATATATGTGACATTAGGGTTCATTTTTTTTTATAAAACCTACACTCTCATTTCCATCTCTTCCCTCTCTCCCACTATAACAAATTCCGGCGCCCCCATTCTTATCCAGCCAAGATTCCGGCCAAGCTCCACAACCATCACCAACACCAAAGCATCCCATATCCACCATCATCTTCATCCCCACCCACAGCCACCATCGCGACCACGGTCCGCAAATCACAGGCCCACCACTCTTGCCATCCCACACCATCTAACATACATCAATATCATTTTGGTTTGGCAGGAAAACAGCCAAGGGGGTGTTTGTTTGTGGGTTGGCACCGGTTAGGGTGCGTTTGGTTATTAAAAACTAGACTAGGGTGCGGTTGGTTGCGGGTTGACAGCCACCTTTAGGGTGCGTCGGGTTTTGTTTGTAACAAAAGGGGGTGTTTGGTTGGCTGCCAAACGGCACAAGGGTGCGTTTGGCTGGCTGTGTAGCAACCACAAGGTGCGTTGGATCTGGTATAGCACGAATAGGGGGCACTTTAGTTGAGACTGAAGCACATAAGGTGCGCTTGGGTTGTGAGTTTAACAGCCTCCATGGGCTTTTGGTTGGTTTGGCAGCCCCCGCCTAAGGGTGCGTTGGGGTTTACAGCAGCACCTTGGGGTGCGTGTGGTTTTTAATACAACCACGAGGGTGTGGTTGGTTTGTTAGATAGCAAATTAGGGTGCGTTTGGGTTGCTGTAAAACAGCACTAGGGTGCGTTGGGTTTGTGGCTTTAGCCGACTAGGGTGCGTTTGGATATAAATTCAGCCGACGCAGGGTGCGTTGGGTTTCCATCTAGAGTGCGTTGGTTTTGGTACAACAGATAAGGTGTGTTTGTTTTGTGGTCTAAACAGTTATAGGGTGCGTGTGGATTGGTCGCAAGCGCCAGGGTGTGCTGGTTTTATTAGTCACAAAAAGGGTGCGTTTTGGTTTGTACATGACAGCGAGAAGAGTGCGTTTGGCTGTGAAACATCAAAGCTAGGGTGCGTTTGATTTATGGTTTCCTCAGTAGGGTGCGTTTGGCTGTGGGTTTTAACAGCAATAAGGGCTGTTTGATTGATGACAGCCCCAAGGGGTGCGTTTGTTTTGGTTATAAACACCCACATAGGGTGTTTGGCTGTTAAACAGCCTTGGGGCGTGTTTGGTTGATATTAGCAGCCATAAGGGCTGTTTGGTATAATAGGAAGCACGAAGGGAGCGTTTGGGTGAGCAGGTTTACCAAAAGGGTGTGTTTGAATTAAAATGAATTAACAATAAATATGTCTTAAAATTTTATATATTTTAACGAGATTTATAAACTATAAACAGGATATATATATTGGTGGTTTAAAATGGTTAAATAAATGAAATAATTATTATTATGTTCGGTTGAAATAAATGTATATGTTTATACATTTAAAACACGTGGAGGTTTGCAATATTGATTTCATTGATTAAGTGGGAAAAATGTTAGACTTTATAAATATGGAAAACGATTTATAAATGGAAATGCCATGGCGAAATTTATATAAGTTTTATACTTAGTAATGTTTTACTAGAGTTTCTATTATTCTATAAACCAATAAAGGAACTAAAGTTATATTTTAAAATATATTATAATATAACTATACAATAACCATACAACGAACGAAAACTATACTTTTACATTGAGACAACAATTTTAGCTACGATCCGTCAGTGAGACGAAAGATTAATTTTAAAATATTATTTTATAAATTCCTGACTAGAAGGTAAATTCATAACTTTTGTAAAAGCTTTACAAACATCGTTTTAACATAATTTGTAACCTTAAAACATCGTTTACATCTATACGAGAACTTTTTATTTATTTAATTGGTTTTCTTTGTTATATAATTCACGATTTGAATTATATACTTGTTCATTTTAATATGTAATATATGTGGAATATATTACATACTTTGCGTTTACTCTTTGATTTATTTATTTAACCATCCACCAAACTATTACAACTTTAAATCTAAATCTTTTTATCAACGTGTCGTATCAACATGTCGCGTTGATGTAACCATTCATCAGGAAACCCAAATACATTATCCTAGGCTAGTGGGACTTAGCCGTTAAGATTAGTTAGCAATTCTATGATCGTGACCGCTTGTCTTCGTTCGTGTTGTGGCTTATTAGATGTCTATGTCAATTGTTTTCATCTCGATGTTGAGTTTATAGCTCCCCTTTCTACTTTTGTTTTAGCATTTACTTTACAAAATCTCGGGGGGAAGATACATGCTCAATACAACTTGTTTATTTTCGTTTTACAATATCTTTACATACTTTTTCACACTTGGTTTACATACTTGATATTTGCCATTCCATTACAAACACAATAGCCGTTAAGATAAACCGCAACTTCTTGGTCGAGCCGTTTCAGTTTTCCGTTTCGTCTTGTACTCAATGTGTACATTCCCGCCAATCGTTCTTCATCATCGATGTGAGTTTATAGCCCCTCTTTCACTTGCTTTACATTTACTTTACAAATCGAATACAACAGTTAATTTTTATTGGACACAAGTGTTTTCGGTTATCATCTCCTGTTTACGTGTTTGCCTAAGTAACATAACCCACCATTGCCCATTATCATGAACTGTTAAATTCTTGACCGGAGGACCGGTTAAGGAAGCGCGAGTGTATAAATAGATCTATTTGGGATTGACATCCCTGTTCGGGTGAGTAGCGCTCACTAGTTTTGACTGTACTGAAACAACGAATGCATACATGTGAGAACAATTTAGATGTTTACGGGTTTGAAAATCTACACGGGCACCTTTTGTGCATTAAATTGCATACATATATGTCGAGCTTCGGTGTCATGAGCTTAGTGCAACAGTAGATATTAATTATGTGGTACTGTATTTGTTATAGTAGACCCATACATTTTGGAAAATCAACGATTTCACTGTCCATACTACTTATTAAACATTACTAATTTCTGAACACTTTTCATTATATTGCGGCGAAGCAATAAACACTAAACTCTTTTGGTTCTACATTTACTCTTACACTTTTGGCGATTATTATAAGGATTGAAATGGTCATACATACTTTATAAATCTTTGGATTCCAACATTTACATTTATACTTACAAAACTCTATGAACTCACCAACTTTAATGTTGACACTTTTAAGCATGTTTTTCTCAGGTGAATTAGATGCTTGGCTTACTTGATGTGCATTGGAGTCTAAATTGACAAGATTTCATTCATGGATTTCTTCTTATATACAAATGATCAAATCTCGTTGTATTGTTTTCAAGCTTTTCATTGTGATGCAATTATGGGACAAATGTTATATCAATTTTTAAGAAAATCAACGAGATTACTTTTCAAACGACACATTAGAGGTCGTTCTCCTGTATCTTGTGCTGTTGTATTATGAAGTAACGCTCCCGGACATATTTCCGCTGCGACCCATTTTTGGGGGTGTTACATACATACCTAAATGTTTATTTTTCGAATCAATGGATAAAGTTTCATAAAAATAAAGGGGTGTTTGGTTCGTTTCTTAGGATCGATTTTTAGAGTAGAAATGACCATCATTATATTTCTGTCACTTGTATAAACGCATAACTAACTTGTATAAGTCATCAAGATATATAATTCATATATATATATTGATAACTATCATTTGTGAAACAAGTATAAAATCAAAGGGGCATTTTGTTTAACGTTTTAAAACATTAGTCTTGAGTCAAACACAACACACCATTTCATTCTTGCATGTCATACGTAATGAAGCTCACATTGGTCGTAACAAAATATACAACTTAATGTATATTTTTTTCGACGATCTTAGTCAAGTCTTGTGTTGATAAAGGAGCGTTTGGATCATTTTATTAAAATTTAATCCACTCCCTACTTATTAAATCACAATACTTGACAAGATCACACTAGATGTCGAAATATATAATTCAATATATATTTTTCAAAATTCTAGATTGAGTCAAAAATAAATTAAGGAACATATGAATTACTTCTTAGGTTTTTATTTTTGGAGTCGAAGTAATCCTTGTCCCACATATGTCATTTTCAAAACTTTATATTTTTTACTTATAGTAATATTTTATTTTGTTGTTGTCTTGTTTAGGTGACAAACATGCCTCGAGCAACCGTTGGTGATACCTCTCTTACCCGTTCTTACATTCCCAAAGTATCCCAAACACCCGGTATCTCTCCTTCTATCGCACACTTCTACAAACCTATCGAAGATCGATGTATTCATGAGGGTAGAGTTGTTGATCAACTTTACTACACATCTGATCACATTGATTGTTGTTTTTATAACATTCGTCTTAATTGTCTCTACGAAATCAATGAGCCAATTGTCCCTCGTTTCATTCTAGACTTTTATAGTCAAGTCACTCTTCAAAGAGATGACTCCGACGTCATTCTTATCTCCTTCATGATTCAAAACGAATTCATCACTCTCTCTCTCTCTCTCTCCAACAATTCGGTCAAATCCTCATAATCCCATTCACT
>BQNB010038625.1:0-48624 GCA_026074375.1 Tanacetum coccineum | reverse complement strand
GAAAAAATTGCTGTCAAACAGGGGATTTTAGAACAACAACCAAATGCTGCTAAAGGAAAAACAACTATTTTGGAAGAAACTGTTGGGGTTAAAGTTGAAGAGAAACCTAGTTTAGGGAGAGGTTTAGGTCCCCTTAAAGTTAAGAAGAAGAATTGACAATGCGCTTTAAGACCAAACTATGTTTTAAGGTCTGCTCAAGTAAGAAAGAAGAAGTTGGCTATGGCTCTCAAACCACCATTTGGTCAACAATCATTGGCTATGGCTCTCAAACCACCATTTGGTCAACAATCAGCTACAACTCCAGCTCCTAAAAAAAATAAAATCCAGGATTATGAAAACAAAAGTTATTGTGCCACCTTTCATTTTAGAGGTAAAGTACTTGTTTTTATCAAATTTAATTCAATATCGGTTGTTTTAGTATATTAGTCATATGTCTAAATTATTACAGGATGACAGCCACAAATTCGGTTAATCAATCATATAATGACACATGAACCGTTTATAGAGGTTTGCCTCAATTTGTGAGTTAATTTATAAATTAAATATTTTTTTGTAATTATAATCCAAATTTTTTGTTTTAAATTAGGATCTGTCAAGATCAGATGATTGCAAAAGTGACAAGGTAACAGTTCCAGAATATATGTCTGTGTGTGAGTTTATAACCAACAAGGATCTGCCAGAGTATCGGTTTCCTTGGGGCAAACGAGACATTGTTAGGGCGTTCATTTGTATACTTTGTCTGTCGTAAACATTGTAAAATAGGCTGGTTAATGACCAATTAAGTACCTATATATTTACTAATTTCAAATTAATCATCATCAATTTGAAACCTTATTAAAATTTTTCCATTCACAACACTGAATTTTATGGATTGATATATATTTTGGTCTTTAGACCACCCAGCAGATTGGCTATTGTAAGCCCTCATTTCTCAACAAGCATCTTATCTGGAATCATGCCAGACTATTTTTCAAATGGCCATATGTATCCTCTTCCCTGGATAGCTGTTGAGAAGGTTTGTTTGGTCCAAACTTTAAATTATTTAAAAATCAAGGCTTTGTTAATGTGTTATTAAAGAGTTCCTTAATTATAAATTTAGTGTAAATTTCCGGGGTTAATGAACCGAAAAAAACATTAGTTGTCTTGCAGAGAGCTTGAAATACGTAATGTATTGATTACATTTTATGACTCTCTACTGGTTGGAACGCATGGAAGTAGAAGACACTTGGTGGAGACAAATGAAAAAACTATTGCTAGAGAAGCTTACCGTTTATCTACTACTATGCATGGTATAATTGAAGCAAGGGCAATATCAGCTGACGACTCATAGAGCCACATACAAGTATGTCGCTGCTACCAGTTTCAAGCATCGTTATTTGCGACTTTGGGATAAGGTCTGTATATTTAATACAAATTGTGCCATAACTTACACATGACATCGATACCCTCTTAGAAACAGCCCTTAGCCGACCGTAAAAGGATCTTGAATACTTATAAATAATTTATTAAATTCTAATTGGTCTAGAATAGTTCTGTAGAGTTCTGTCAATAAAATAGGTTCTCAATATAATACATCACTATGAATATATATATATATATATAATTAACCAGTCCCCTGGATAGGCCATCCCATAGTAAAAGCCATAGTTATATTTTTTAATTGATTCATATCAAGTACACTGGGGTACATCCAAAGTTAGTTCTTTATTTGATTAGGTTTATTGTCATTAATGCTTAAGCTATATATTCTTTTCCACTAACACCAATCATAGTAAATACCTACATACTTTACCTAAATTCACCCTTAAGCTAAATAATCAAAAAATATTCAAAAATGTTAGACAACATACCCTTTGATATACAAATGGATATCATGAATAGACTTCCCGTAAAGTCTTTACTACAGTTTCGAACTGTTTCCAAACAATGGAAGTCTTGCATAGACTTTATCAACTTTCAGAATACATACGGTGTTCGTAGCAGTAACGATTGTTGAATGATCTTAAGGTATAATCAGGCTCTTCAAAGTTACATGTTAGCCCTTGATCATAATCTAACATACTCCCCACTACAGTCAACTCTCAATAATTCAACTTTGTTGCCAATTGGCACTTGTCACTGGATATGGTGTTTTTCACATGCTCTTAGTATCATGGCTACTCTAGGCCGGTTACTCTTTTGGGCTGGTCATGAAAGGTTTGTTAATGATGATGGTGTTTTGTTCAAAAAAAACCTACTTGTTTCATTTGATTTGATTGCCCATTTGTTTCAAGTCCATGACATAGATGCCATTTTTAGAGACGGCCTAACAGTCCCAATTTGTATTTCAAGTCTTGGAAACTCTTTGATAGTAACTGGAAGCACGAATGAAACTGTATGCTATCTGTTTTGTGGTTGGTCTTTATTGGTTGATGTTGCATCTGTAACATCGTTTACCTTACTATTCGTCATTTCCACCCTTAATTATGTTAAGTTACTTGGTTTTACTAACGATGAAATATCGTTACCAATAGTTGAAGTACCAGGCCCCCACCAACTTGCTAATTCTGTATAAGTTTTCAATATATCTACACAAACACTTCAGAACCTCGGTATCCAAGGAGTTGCTGGTTCTTTCTTCATTGGACAGTACAAAGAATCTCTAATTCTTCTACCTTACCCTGATCGTGAACTGTATCATATGTTCTTAGCATAGTTTTTGTAAGCTGGTAAGTTTATGTAGAATTTGTTTTTCATTCTGCAATGTATTTTTTTCATGAACCCTAATATTTGAACGATGTTGTTTTGTGCAGGCTAAGGTTGCTGGAACTCTGGTTCGTCAAGTGTCTTATGAATGTGGTGGATGCTATCAATATATCTTTGTTTAAATTTCTTAATTATGTTTTCCTTGTTTCAAACTTGTTGAATTTCATGGTAGTTTAACTTTGAACAACATGTATGTATTTGGATGTATGTTTAAACTATTATGTTATGTTAGCATTTTGGAACCAATCAATCCCCTAGCATATTTGTTCAATGTTGGAAGATTCACAATGTCCAATCTAACAGCATAAGTGTTGCAAAACGTTCAAGGTTTATTTTGACATTCTGTTACTTGCAAAACGTTCAAGGTTTTTTTGGTTTGATTGGCTTATTTAACCCTTGTAACAATTAATATTACAATTAATAGTTAAAATATTACAATTAATATTTGTACTTATAAAAGTACAATTTGGTTGCTTAGTACTTGTATGTGTTTTTGAGTAAAATTAAAATTCCCGGGCGACTTGTACTTTAGGAGATAGGGCGACTAGTAGGTGTGGGTATTAATGGCTAAAGTATGTGTATGTATTTCATTTGATCATTGGGTATAGTCATTACATGTAAAACTCAACTCAATGAGCTCTCCTTCTTCCCCAAAATTCAAGGTTATTTTGGTTTATGAAGAAATCAAATGTGGTGTATTACTCCCAAAGAATATAAGTCAGAAAAATTTTGTGCGTTATGTACGCAAAAAGTTCAATGTTGAGGATAACAAAGAACTTTTGTTATCTTACAACATTGGTTCAAACTCATTCAACATAATCGACGAAGATGATGTAGATTTTTTCTTGAAGGCAGTTTTAGAATCAGGTGATGTAGTTATGAGTGTTTTCATAAAATCCACTGAAAAAACAGTTGAGGTAACTCCTTCTAAACCCTTAGATATTGATCTGAATATCCCTTTGTTTCATGAACCAGTTACTCATGAATGGATGAAAAACTCACTAAACTATTTGCCACCCACCCCTCATGCACCTATTCTTGATCTTAAAAGTATAACTACCAGTCACCATGGTTGTAAGTTTTCCTTCAAAAAAAAAATTGCTGATAGGAAGCCTGTTAGGATGAGATAGACAAGATAAACTGTAATAACGAAGGCTCATGAATATAAGGTTGTATTGATCTTGTCCACAAAGGTAGGCGGTAGAATGTGTCCACCTAGATTGTTATTGGACATATTCACTCGTAGGATTAAGAAGGAAAATGGGTTTAGACGTTACTTACTTTAAAGACAATCCATACTTGTCCTTAAACATAATTCTAATTATATCATCGTAAGCAACAACAAAATGTTTATTGTCCAATTGATAATCCTAGATTCTGGGAATGTTAAAGGGTATATAGACCAAAGGATATTATTAATGATCTGAATATAGAGTTCAATATTGACTTTTCATACAAAAGAGCTTGGAAGGGGAAACAGTTAGCATTGAAGTCAAATCAAAGAGACCCTATCTCCTCTTTGCCTCAGATGCCTATTATTGTTATACTTAATGGTAGGTATTGATAATACGTTACACACATCGACACCAAAAACATGAAAGACGTTTTCCATATGTTATCCATCGCTCACATTAGTGTTGCGATAGGGTTTATAATACGATTTTTTATTAAATTTCTGTTTATCTAATATAGCATATGTTATGTATGTCTGTAAGTCTGGTACCCATATAACATATACTTACAGCAACACAAAATGCCAAGCATAATGACCATAAAATAATATTATACAATATAAATTTTTAAGGTTCCTACCTTTACACTAGCAAAACATCAACAAGCATACCATAAAGCATCCAGGTGCACATAGATTTTGCATCATACTAGTCTTTAGATGCACATAAACTGACATTCTAATAAAAGTACTTAATTTCATACCATAAACACTGACATAGATATTACCAAAATATTTTGTTGATCAACCAAATAATTGAAGCGGATAAACAAGCAACTCCATCATTCAGACTCCACCTGCAATTTAATTGAAGATACAATAACCAGTTAATACCTACGAATGTACGTTATGTTTGATTAAAATAAATTAACCAAGTTAGCCGACACACCTTCACACTTTTTCCTTAATTTTTTGGTTCCAATGGCCCTTTTAGTAACCACTGTCTCCTTCCCTCTATCATTACTAAAACCACCGTCTTCAATGACTACACCTCTTTCCTTTCCCCTCTTCACAGCACCTACGTCTTCAACCTTTTATCTTTTCATTAAAACTTAGTCTTTATTTCATGCTTACACTTGCCTTTTTCTTTGGCTACATATACCCTCTATCCTCAGATTTACTTTTTCTTTACCTTTACGACCTCCTGTAAACCAAAGATTTCAATTCTATATATCACCCTCATCATTGAATCACACTTGTTTTTTTTCTTTACTTGCTTATCATTGTTTTAACTCTTGTGGATAAAAGGAGTTTAACTAGAGCACTTAAGTTGTAACACCCCCGAAATTTCCACTACGCAGCTGAATGGTAAACATTGGGGTGCTACTTCTAGGGCCAAAACACAGTCACGGAAAACGACCTTAAAATGGACTTTTAATAAAGTTCATATTCTATTTATAAAAGATCAGAGTTGCAAATGTTTCATTTATAATGTTATTAAAAACATTGTCAAATACGCTTTGTCAAATAGTACTCAAGTTTATTAAGCCTTCAATATTTATATATATCCCGCGCGACTCGAAATGCTCCAATGCTCCACTAGCAAAATAGTAACCTGAAAATACATGCTAAAATGTCAACAATAATGTTGGTGAATTCATAGGTTTAGTAAAAAGCAGTATGAAATAATTTAAGAAAAATTTTAGAAGAAAATGTCAGCGTTACAACATTTAAATGTGTTATTTCCGGATCCATCCAAAATCAAGTAGTGATTCATAAATCAAGAAGTATTTAAAAGTGGACCACAAGATCGAAAGTAGTGGTGGTCTAAGTACGTATTCCGAAGTCCAAACACGGTAGGTAGGACAAGGGAAACACATTCACCATGTCTAAGTATATAATATTGCACTAGCTCATGACAACCGAAAAAGCCTTAACTAGATTTTTTTGCCCCACATTCGCATATAGGATGCTTGCCACACTCCTATTCATCTCTCATGTTTTAAATGCACCCGATCAACTAGTGACACAAGGAAGGGTGGGGGTGTTTAGGCCGATAGATCTTCATAACACCAGCGCTCACTATACTAGCAATTAACGGTTTCTATGATTAATAGGGACTTCACGGCAATAAGGTAACTTAGGTATTATATATCAGGCAGTAATCGAGATAGTCATACACTTTGAAAACATTTGTGTCAGTAGTAAAACAATCATGCTTCTAAAATTCCGGTTTCAAATATTAAGTATTTCACGATCTCAAACTCATGTCTGTAGTAAACAAATCAAGCTTAGTAAAAATAATCATGTAACGCTTAGTAGTAGAAATCATTAAGGTTCACTTGTATAACGTGCATGTATTCCCCTCGCACTGGGTTTATAAAAACATTGAAAAGGATTGAAATGCAAAGACTGATGACTCACAAAGTATTGAAAGGTAATTGTATTGTAGTAAAAAAAAAAAAAAAAATAATACAAGTATGTAAACGGAGCATGTTTTCTCCCCAAAACAGTTTAAAAACAGATAATAATAGGGGCTATGAAACTCACAAGGTATCGAAAGGTAATTGTACTGTAGTAAAAAATATGAGTTTTGTTATAAATAGCATGTATTCCCCTCGCGGGTTTATAAAACATTGAAAAGATTGAAATGCGAGACTATGAACTCACCTCGAGTGAATGGAAATCAACAAGTATTCACAATAGAAAAATGCGTCACGAAGGAATCCGAAGGCAACCTAATCCAATATAGGTCGTATAAGTACCGAGTACTTGAATATAATCTTATAGTTGTTACATCGTACTATCGTTCGGGCTATCATAATTTAAGAGGTCATGACATGACGTTCGAGGAGTTAGGACACTTTAAATCGTAAATCCAACAACTCGTCGATACGCCATCCGAAGAGGCCTCATTATGAAACTCCCTAGTAATATAGTACTTTGATAACCACATAATATTCTATATAGCTCAATCACCAACTAATGGTTTTGGAAAAATTGTGCTTAACAAGTTAAAACGTTTATAATTTCCGTTTAGTAAAACTGGCGTAACTTTCGCGTTTTAAACCCGATTCTCGCGTTTCTTATGTCCATCTTTTCGTATCAAGACGAGTTATCATAAATCGACATTTTCGAATTTCGGACCTACTGGTGAACAGTAAAAATTACTGTTCACATCAGACCTTAGGTATATTTTTATCGATTTAATTGTCGTAAAACCCGTAAACGTCGTATTTTATTCGTTATAGCTCCGTTTTTAATGATTCTTTCGAGGACGTTCTCGTATTTAAAAGTTATATCATATTTTTGATGTTTTAAAAATATGAGTTGCTGTAATGAATAGTACTTTTTATAAAAATAGTTTTATAAAAGTATTTCTCGTCGTAAAATCGTAATTAACGTATCTTTTTCGTTATAAATCGGTTTTTCGAGTTTCTTATCATTTTGGAATCGTCATGAGATGTATTATTAGTATTTCATGCTCTACCTACTGTATGAAACACGAAATAAAAACCCTTTTATTATCCAAGTGTATTGATTTATAAAAAGTTTGTTTTATTAACTTTATAAACCCTAATTTATAACTAAACATGTTTATACTTAAACAACATGTTATCATAATTATAGATCCATTATTTCATGATATATATGACCATATAACATAAGAAAAAGTGTATAATTTCATAGACATTAGTAAAAACTCTTTTTACATATTCAAAAGTCTTAAGTGGTGATTTAGCCATAAATAACATATTACACATAAAATAATGATAATAAAAAGTATAAAGGAATTTAGAAGACCTTAGGGATGATGTATGAGATGAGAAATGAATGTTAAACCCGTGTTTAGACTAGAAACCAAAGCTTGCACTTAAGAAAACCCTTGTTTTCTTAATAAAAACCCAAATCTTGATTTCTTGCTTAATACTTGCAAATGGTGATTCAATGGTTGGAAACACCTTAGAATAACTTATAATGGATGTGTATAAGTGTGTATGGGTTGTATAAAATTTTGTATGGATTTGGTTGGGTGGAGTTTTTGAGCCGTGAGCTCTAAAGAAGAAAAAGAGGGTTTTTGGTTTGATTTTTCTAAGTGTAAAGTGTGTATAAGACTTTCACTTGTTACTTGCATGTATATAGGATGCAATTATAGTCAAAGAGTCCAAGCATGGTTGAAAGTATGGTCATGGTATGGTCTTGGTCAAGGTATGGGGGGAATGGTGTTGCCATAATGAGGTATGGCATGAAATTGACCAACTTGAAATCTTATCTCATTTTTCATGTATAATCTTGTATGTGATACAAGATTTTCGGAAATAATAAAGATATACATGATATATTTATGTAATTTTGTGTATTGGGTATAAAAGTGGGTATTTGTTGAAGCGTAGAAAAGTTTTTGTGGTTCCGGGAGTGCCTAAACGCAATTTATCGCGAAACGTATACACTTTACGTATCCGATAAAAATAAAATATAAAAGTTAATTATTACTTTTGAAAAAATAATATAATGATGGCTTGACATAAACTTTAATTTGTTTGGTGTCCGTTTACGTTGGTTGTTGATTTTTAGTTCACGCGATTTTAACTTAACACTTAAAATTAAAAGCGAACGCGTACGAGAAAAGAAAAAAATAAATAGTGAAAAATGACAAAATGAATGATGTCATAAAATGACCCTAAAATACGGAATGTTACATTAAGCCAGCATCGTAATCTTCCCATTCCATGTTTTAATAATAATATTTCCCCAAGTTTTGTTTCTTATGAGCAACATACAGTTTATTGGATCCTTCTGTACTAGCAGCAATACAATTGAAGGATTGACAAATCATTATTAGTATGCAATAACTTCAAACCCTTTCATGTGATTTTTTTGGTTTACAGTAGAATAATGCCTATTTAGGTTCATCTATCTCAGATATAATATGATTAAGGCATTGTTGAAATACATCTTTATCACGGGTGAATGAAGAAACACAATGAACAGATCCGTTTACATACCTAAGAGGATCATATTCAAAATATCCTTTGGTATGAATTTTAAAGACAACTTCATCTAATTCCAGAAACATCTCATCACCAGCAGGGAACTCGTCTGAATTTAAAATGAAATATATATATTCAGATCAAACCATGATACAAATTTCATAATAACAACAAAGCCCTAATTTATAATCATTGAATATTCAATATTTTATAATTAAATTGTTAAAAATTAATATATAATAAGATTAAAAACAAATATGTCAATTAAAGTTAGGGCTCAAACCCACATACCTAGATCCGATCGCACTACTCCAAAAAACGACATTCTTTTATTCTGTTTCATCAGTAAGTGATAGTTGGAAGTGGGATCTCTTTGTTCTTTAGTAATGGTCCCAAAGTGTGTTTCCTGATTCTGTGGTCCTCCACAAAGAAAAGGATGTTTTTAAAATGAAGTACAAAATTGGTCCCTGTGGTTAAACTATTACACTAAATTTCCCCTCATAACAAATTAAAAACATTTTTTCATACAACACATTTATACTAACAAATCATTATGGCATGAATCATAAAAATAGACACAACAATTATGATTTTCATACTTATTTATAGATTGTGGTGAATGAGCCATGTATCAAAATCAACACTAAAACAAATCTAAAAGTTTTAACCTAATTTAAGTAGGAAATGAAAAACAAAAACCAACATTTCAAGTGAAAGTGCATAGAATCCAAAATCTTACTTGATACATTACTGGAACATACAATCCAAACAACTAAAAATAGTTATTACAGTCAAAACAACACAGACATGTTTAAAATGATAATTAAGATATTCTGTTTGGCGCAGAACCAGAACATACAAATCATGAGTTGGATGCTTTTAAGCCAAGAACAACATTGGTCACTTTCACCATGTTATACGGTTTCTTGACATGAACCATCTCTTCCTTTAGGGGTCCTAATGATCTAAGCCCATAATGAGCTTTACCAGTTCTATTGGTACCCATAACACTTGAAGCAACATGTGAATGTGGGTACACAATATCAAGTGGCAATGGTTCTTCTACCTCAGTCTTGATAGGGGCATAATGTGGTTTTGGCGGTTCTTCCTGAGTATTTTTAGGTAATTGCCATTCAACATCACGAGCAGAAAGATAGTTGATTAAATCTTCACTTGAAGAAATTTCATCATTTGAAGATGTGTCATCATTTGAAGATGTTTCATCATCAGTTCCAAGTATCACTTCTGCATACATATAGAAAAGGGTTGTTAGTCCGCATAATAGTTATGACTAACTATACGATTACAAATACATACACAATGCTAAGAGCATATCTAGTCGCTAGTTTTCAAAAGCTTTGTGCAATCCTGATGATAAAGTCTAGTCATGGCCCATGATGTTGAAAAACCTTAATTAATTACATTTTACAAACAAACACTATGGAGATTGGTATAACCTAAATTTAGTTACCTTTTTGTTTCAGCTTCCTATTTCTTAAATATGAAAATATTTCTTCAAGCTTTTCTATTCTCACTTGAAGGTCTTCCACATCCTTAATACTTGTAACCTTTTGCTTTGTATCTACAATGATTAAAATGAAACATAATATATACTAAACTCCATATTGATATAGCAAAAACTAAATGCATATACACTTAATAAAATTACAAATCATTAAACCCAAAACAAAGCATTTAAGCAGATTCTTATACACAAATGCAAATACTTACAAGTTTGACATTGGGTATTTATTTTAGAACTAACTTTATTAAATTTTTTTGTTACTAGATAAAGAGTTTCTTATGCTATATGCGGCCGTTGATCATTATTGATGCTGCACATCTTAAAGGGACTTACCTCGGCACAAACATTGTTGTTGTTGGAATGGATGGTAATAACCAAATCATACCTATTGCCACTAGTGTAGCCCAAAATGAGACTAGTGAGTCGTGGACTTGGTTCTTGAGCAAGTTGAAAGATTGCATCAGGGAAGTACCAAATTTGACAATTATATCTGATAGGCATTATGCTTCGACAAATCTAACATTTCTGAAGTGGGCTAACCGGGTATGGAGATTCTAACAACTGTGATGCGCCTGAATCATGAAATCAAATTCTATCCTCGCACAAGAGGTAAACCTACATAAAAAAATAAAAAAAAATCAGACTGAGAAATACCTCAGGGAAGTCTCGGACAACACGTATGTCATCAAGCTTTTTCTCATCAGCCTTGATACATGCAAGTGAACGAAGATCCTTTCGGCCTTCATCAGCTCATGAACTACAAGAACATTGCCATTCGGAAGAGGAATACGGACAATCTTCTCATAACAATCGATGAACTCGGTGATATGCCAACCAATCCATTCCAATGATAACATCAAAGCTTCCTAGCCGGTTGGCAACAAACTAATTTGACACGTGATTTTAACAAGACTAAGTGCAACTACGTAAAATGGTATTGTCTAACACCATTTTTGTCTGCTAACTCTACTTCGTTAGCTAGTTTTTAGAGTGGCAGGGGTAAATTTAATAAAATGACGTAACACGCAGAAGATTACAAAACTCTTCCTCCGCACCCAAACAAAGAGAATACAAGCATAGTAATCATTAGAATAAACGTACCCGAGAACCTACATTCGGATTTCTGCTTTGGATTTAGCCATCACGTAAGCTCTCCCACGACTCCATCATTTTGCTGTTCCCTGCATGTCTGACATTTATCTTTTGAAATGTCCTTTCTCCCACACCCAAACATATCACATTTTGCAGGGGTCATTACCTTGCACCCAGAAGTCTAAATTCTAAAAAAAAACAATCCTTCTTCCAGTGCCGCAAATCTTGGCATCTCCGACACTTTTGAGGATCACGGTCCATGATAAGTAAGTTGCACCGATTACATTTTGGTAAATTTCCAGCATAAATCTTTCCCTCCACGGGGCTGCAGCATATGCCCTGACATTTTCCTGTCTCCTGTTTTGTTGCTGGTGATGATTGTTGTTTCGGTTGCGGTTATTGTTGTTGTTGTGGTTATTGTTGTTTTTGTGGTTGTTGTTGTAGTTAAGGTTATTGTTCTTGTGTTTCTCTGGTTGTCTTCCCATTTCCTTTTATTGCTTTCCCCGATTCTTGCAGCCCTACCCTGAACTGCTTGCTCGACCAGTTCACGGGCCATGTTGATTGCCTCATGCAAGGTCGCAGGCTTTGAAGAAGTGATGTTTCCTTTGATTCTTTCAGGAAACCCACGAATATACCTTTCAATCTTCTTCTTTTCAGTAGGCACCAATTCATGACACATCAAGGCCAGTTCATGGAAACGATTGTTGTAAGCTTCAATATCATCTCCTTTCAGAGTCAGAGTCCAAAGCTCTTGTTCCATCCTTTGGATTTCAGTTGCTGGGCAGTATTCAGTGGTCATCATAGCTTTCACGTTGCTCCAGGGGATCTGATTAGCATTAGCAAGTCCCAAAGTCTGAACATTTCCGTTCCACCAGGTCAGAGCACGACCCTCGAACGTGCACATAGCAAACTTCACTTTGTCATCTTCAGCACATTTGCAAATTTCAAACACTTGCTCCATCTTTTCGAACCAACGTTTCAGTCCGACTACACCTTCAGTCCCCTTGAAAGAGTGAGGCTTGCCATTCATAAATGTCTTATACGAACATCCATGCATCTTTGGTACAATAGTTCCTCCAGTATTTGTTGATCCGGATCCACCAGTATTGTTTGAGTCAGCTCTAGTCTTTTCATATTTTTCAATGGCTTTGGCCACACGCTTTTCCACTATCTTCCTAACAGATTTCTTCTTAAATCTCCTAGGCGGCATGATTCTGGCAACACAAGTACACAATTCGTTGAGAATTTGTAAAGGTATTCAGAGTTATGGTAAATAATGGAGAATGATATGAGTAATTATAAATTAATCAGGATAGTCGATACTTATATAATTGATCGATAGAAATAGATATTGATATGACAGAAGATAGACGTAAGAGATCGAATTTAAACCAAGTATTATATATATAAGATTATATATATAATGCAATAATGACAATCAGAAAAGTAAGTAAGGATCAGGGAATACGCGCGCGTGGATATCGGATAGCGATGAAGGATTCTGTATTTAAAAATGAAAGGAAAGAAAATCTTTAAACTTTTGTGGTTAAGACTATGTTTTGAAAAATGACCCATCCCTATAACTTGGCTCTGGTACCATCTGTAACACCCCCAAAATCAGGTAGCAGCGGAATGGTAACATTTGGGGTGCTACGTCAAAGTACAACAATCAAGATATAGGAAACGACCAAAAATGGACGTTTTAAGATAATATTTCATTTATAGCAAAATATCAGAGTTAATACATTAGGTCCCATAAGTTTTAAAAGTCATAAACATTCTTAATTAAACAAAAGCTTCATAATACCAAAAGATGACTTAAGTTTTTAAAGATAATAAAAGTTGCATAAACTTTAGATAAAACACAGAATCCGTCCTTCATTGATATCCGCCACGGCAACCCGTCTATCTTTATACCATAGGACCTGAAATTTCATGCTAAAAGTCAACACAAAGGTGAGTGAAATCATAGGTTTATCAGTAAAAAGAATGGACCACACAAGATCGAAGTAATAGTAGACTCTGAAACACATTCAGTAGTCCAAAACGTTTATTATTGCACTAAGCTCATGACACCGAAGCCTTAACTAGATTTGTGCCCCAATCGGAAAATAGGATGCTTGCCAACACCCTAACATCTCTCAATGTTAAATGAGCACGTTAATTTTTGGATCAAACTAGTACCCAAGTAAGGGTGGGGGTAGTTATCCCAGTAGATTACCATAACACCAGCGCTCACTATAATAGCAATTAACGGTTCATGATAATAGGGACTTCACGGCAATAAGGTAACTTAGGCATTAATAATCAGGCAGTAATCTGGATAGCATACACTTTGAAAAACACTTGTGTCCAATAGTAAAACAAGCAATGTAATTCACCCCATAGATTTTGTAAAACAATTGTAGAAAAGGGGCTATGAACTCACCTTGAGTGAATGGAAATCAACAAGTATTCCGCGCTAGAAAAAGCGTCACGGAAATGACGGAATCAACCTAATCCAATAAAGGTCCTTATAAGTACTAAACACTTGATTAATATATAGCTCATCAAAACTATCGTTCGGAGCTAACATTAATTAAGAGGTCGTGTATGTGAACGATTAGAGCTAGGACACTTTAAAATCGTAAATTCAATAAAAAACAACTCGTCGATACGCCACCCCGAAGAGGCCTCATCATTATGAAACTCCCTAGTAATATAGTACTTTGATAACTAATACAACGTATGATTCTATATAGCTACATCACCGTCTACTCGTTTTAGTGAAAACATAATTATAACGAAAAAATGTTTATAAGTATACTTTGGTAAAAATGGCGTAACTTTCTCGTTTCTAATCCGTTTCGCGCGTTTCTTACGTCCACGCCTTCGTATTAAGTCGAGTTATCAAAATATAACATTTTTAAAATTTTAGTTTTTCTGATGAATAGTGCTTTTTACTGTTCATAACAGACTTATACTTATTTTTATAGTTTTTGTTATCGTAAACTCGTAAACGAGTTTTCCACAATCTCAACTATATACTCATATAGGAGACAACTAACTAATTTACTAATTCCATATTTAAAAAACATAGACTAAAAGTCCATTCATTCAACATAACACTTGTGTGTACCACACAATCATACAACTAGCATGCATTAAAAAAAGGAAACATTATGCTTAAGGCATAATAATACATCATACATAAATAAAAACTACAAAGGTCCTAATTTTTCTAGAATGCGATAGGACTTGCTTGTAAAAGGTTTGGTTAAAAATAATTTGAAACATGAGTGACTAAACATAAAGTATGTTTAGTTTGGAGAAAGTGATGGTGGTGGTGGTGAATTTAGTGGTGGTGGTTGTGAAAGTATGTGTTTGATGTAAGAAAACATGTATTGGAGTTCATCTCTCAACCTAAAGATGAGAGTGCGGTTATGAATGCAACATAAGCATGAATCTCCATGTGCTTCAAGAAGGTTCCACAGAATGGGATGACCAAGGATATGTGGTGAAGGTGATGGAGTATTGAATTAAATGTCGAGTGGAGTGATTGGTGAAGGAGTAATAATGATCTCCATGGGTTCACTCTCTTGAGTTGGAGGTGGTGGAGGTACTCTTGGAGGAGGAGACATTGGTGAGTTCAAGTAGCTATTGGTTGATGGTGATGTTGAGGAGGTTGGTGATTTGAGTTTGGAATCAATGGAGGATGAAGAAGTGGCCATGATGGATGGAGTTTTTGAGGGTGCATTTAGGGCACTTGGTGATAAGACTTGATAATTTGGGGAAGGAGTTTTGGTGTCATCATGAGTGAGCTTAAAGAATAATTGTTTTCGTGGAATTACGTTAATTTTTGATCTTTTGGAAGGTTTGGAGGTGGAAGACTTAGTGGATGCCATGGAGGTAATGGTGGTTGATGATGAATAAAGAGGATGATGAATTGGTAGTAAAAATAGGAGGCAATTTATTAGAAGAGTGTTGATAAAATATAATGCCTAAAAACATTAATAATATTTTTTCACATCTTTACGTTTTGATAATCACAAAATATAAAAACGTTCAACGTAAAATTAAACGTAAACAAGTAATTAGTAGTAAATCTTCATTTCGACACATTAATCACTTAAAGGTATGAATAAACAATTGCTTAATGCATTTTATGATCAAAGGAAATTTTTATTCAACCTCAAACTTTTATAAAATGTTGTAAACATTTTTATAAACATTACAAAACATTTTCTACATTTAAAAGAAATGTTTTATTCAAAATAAACATTTTGAATTTCAAAATTTCGAACCTAAAACGGCTAGAAAAAGTCTAGTAAACACCTCTCCTGAAAAGGACAAAAAGAGGAGCGTCTAGAAATGGGCGGCCCCCTTAAATATATGGGCGGACCCCTTAATTATAAGGGGCCCGGCACCCTATTTAAGGGGACCGGCGATAGACTCCGCTCCTCTAGTTTTTCCTATAAATACTGGACTATTCCCCAACATTTTCTCACCTTTTGCACTCATTCTTTCTGTTTTAAACAGCCCACACATCTCTCTAAATCCTTTGATCATTTAATCATAAAGCATTGTTTTCAAGTGATCCAAGCTTAATTCCTCAAGTGCAAGAGAAGAATACTTCCATCATCAAGTAAAGAAGTATTACACCTTAGTGTGCATAGCAATCTTGTTGCATTCATATCACATATTTGTAAATCAATTGTATATCTTGTAGTTGTGTGTAGTAGCTAGATCTTGGTGATCTTTGTAAGTATAGTTAGATCGTTGTGATCTTACCAAGTAGTGTTAGGTAGTTGTGATATAAGTAGTGTGGTGAAGTGAAGTCGTGAAGTTGTGAAGAAGTCGTGAAGTTTTAAAGAAGTCGTGAAGTTGTGAAGAAGTTGTGAAGTTGTGAAGAAGTCGTGAAGTTGTGAAGTCGTGAACAAGTCGTGAAGTTGTGTTGTGATAGATTGGTTCTAGCTAAGATTAGAACTCGACATTTAGCTTAGTGTCGTAAATTGATATAAGCAATGTTGTGTACGGTTTTCTCCGCCATAAGGGAGTTTGTTGACATAGTGAAGAAAACTCTCGAGTTTGGTGCTCGGGGAGTGGAGTAGGGCGAAGAGGTGCTTCGTTACTGAACCACTATAAATCCTCGTGTTGTGGTTTGATTGTTCTTACTCTTATCTCTTGTCTTACTTTATCATTTCATATATTTACATTGTTCATATTGTGCAAGCATTGAATTCACAAAAAGGTCGAATCTAAGTTTTACAAACATACATAAAACTTAAATTTAAAAAGCGATAAACTATTCAACCCCCACTTCTAGTTTTCCACAAAACCTAATGCCACTATTGCTCTAGGAATGTTCAAGCTTGATATAGAACCTATTTCTCCTAGGCTTAAGAACAATAGGGATGCTCATGAGGTTTACATTGAGAAGACTATAGAATATAGTGACAATCTTCGTGGATTTATAAAACGTGCTAGAATACAGTATCCTAGTGAACCTCTATTAGAATCTGCTTGCATGTTTATAAAACATGTTCAGGAATTGTTAGTCTATGCCTCTCAGAAGAGTTACTGCTACCTTTCATCGGCAAAGCTACAATTTCTTGAGTGTTTGATTTTGTTTTTTGGTTTTTAGCCCAATCGAGTTTGACTAAGACTTTGTCTTTGAGGAGTTGATAAGCTTGGTTTGGTGTTTTATAGAGGAAAATTTCACCAGCTGCGGAATTAAGAGCTTTTTGGGTTATTTCATTGAGACCGTGATAAAAGATTTTTATGATATTGCCTTTGGATAGATTGTGTCCTGGTTATTTTGAGCATTATCTTGCATACGGAGGTCCCAGCATCAATTAAGGTTTGTTTTCATTTGAGAAAAAGGCTCGGATTTATAACGAGGGTTGATCGAAAGAGCTGGGGGAAGGGAATGAATCCTTATAAGGCGATGCACAATAGATCAATCCTTTGTTTTAATGGTTCCTTCGTTGAGTTCGTCAAGCCAAGTTTTTGCTTCACCCGTTAGTGATAGGGGAAACATCATTAGGCGGATGGCTTCATTTTCAGTGTCTCTATATTTAAACATATCGTATATTCCGAGAAATTCGTGAATGTGTTTGTGCGGATCAGTTTTAATTCTACCATCAAATTGGTTTCCTTTGACGAGAGTCAAGTGGTTACCTTTAATGGCGAATTCATTTGCAGTTTCAAGAATGGTGATTGCGGAACCGGGAGTTGGAGCGACAACACGGTCGGCAGCCCACATTGGTTCATCATCCATTGGGTTGTAATTTTCAAGAATATTAAGAAAGTGACGGAAATAGTTGATGTCAAGAATAGGTAAGTAGACAATTCTTGGTTGTGCAGGTCGTTCGTCTCTTCGTTCGAATGGGACTCTCCTGTTTCGTCGACGAAGTCTACGATTCAGGGTAAGTTCAGGTTCAGATAATGGTTCGACAAGTTCTGAATTGGAAGCACGTGTATGCATCCAAGGTGAACTGTTGGATAATTTAGAGAACGTTTTTAGGAAAAAACGTTTGACTGCGGAAAGTGCAGTTCACTTTCTACAACGAGAGTTACAGCAAGCAAGCAGATTGATTTTTAGGAGGAAAAAGTGATTAATTTTGTTTTAAAAGATAACAAGAGATGATTATAGAACAGTTTAAAATCCCTGGCAGTAGCGCCAAAAACTTTGATGTGTTTCAAACGCTTTAAATTTATAAGACTAGAATTACCGATTATTAAATGGAAACATACGGGTAAAAGTATAACCCACGTATGTAGTATAATATTTTAGGTAAGACCGGGTCGTCCACATGGATTTGATTATGTTCATATAATCGCAATTTTTAAGACAAAACTTAAAGACTTTTTCAGATAAGATATGATTGATGATAATTTCAATAATAAAGGAGAATGACTACTCGGTTAGTTTCATATAATTCATAAGCAATAGTAATGACTTTCGTCAAAAAACGTTTTCACAAATTAACTTGTTTTAACTTAAGACTTATATTAGTTAACTTAATCAATTATGTCGCCAAATAGGTCAAGTTACTCACTATATCAAATTATTTTGTTTATAAATAACCGTATATGCGGATTTCTCCAACCAAATCGATAAAGGACCATAGACATATCTTTAACAACAATCTATAGTCATACAAGGGTCTTTCGACCGTTACCGTTTTGTGTATACAATTCAAGTTGAATTAACAATAGTTGACATAATAAGACCGATAGGAATTTTAACACAAGCTTAGATTTGTAAGATTGTAATAATACCAAGTACTTATTTATTATATTAACATCACCGAGTAGACATAAGGAACTTAGCCACTCATGGCTATGGTGTTCATAACAAAGTAAAGTAGAGAAACAAGGAACATACGAGATTAGGATAAGAGATGGATTGAACACAACCCGTTTACAAGTATCGAATCGTACTAAACCCTTATTTAACTAAATACTATAATGTTGTTCTTAGTTCTTCGCCAGAATTTTCGTTGCTAAATAACAAGATTGAGAGAGAAGAATTGTAGGGTGATTGATGATATGATGAGGATCGTGATGCTCTATTTGGCTTATTTTCGTCTCTATTTTATAGGTGGTGTTGCGAGCATAAAGTGCGGGCGTGCACATATAAAATGTGCTCGGCGTACTTTGCCTAAGTGGGTTGGAAATATTAATTTTAATGCTGAAGAGAAGTGCGGCGCACAATCTGGGGAAAAGCCGGAGCCAACTTTGTGTCTTTAATTTGCCTTCATTAAATTCGATGGTAAGTGGGCGCACACTAAGATTGTGCGGGCACATTTGGTGTATTTGCTATTATATGTCTTTTCTTTTAATTGCATTCCAAAAGTGATAACACTTGTATCTTGATCATTTTTGTCACAACCCCCCAGACGGGGCCTTGACCGGAACACGTGTACCGGAGCATGACTTAATTGAGCATCTCAAGTACAAAGCATAATGAAACGACACTCTAAGGGTGCGTTTTGAAAAATAAATACCGTTGCCAAAAGTTTTAAAATATAATAATAGTTTTACATCGATTAAAATTTAAAGATCAAAGTTAAATGCGGGGAAGCCTAATATGTTCAACAACGGTATTTAAAGGACATAGAAATCTTTGGTAAACCGGTAAGGCAAATAGGACTTCACATATAGTCAATCTAACAGCATCAATGCTAAGCACCTGTGAAAAAACATGCTTAAAACGTCAACATAATGTTGAGTGAATTAAATAGGTTTAGTTCATAACGACTATTACAGTGGACCAATAGATATCAACACGTATGCGACAGTTATTACAGATACAACGTCACTTTAAAAAAGGGTATTTACGCCCAGTTGCGCTAAGCTCACATGACACCGAGTCTTAATTCGTTTTATAGCATAGTACACTGCTAGGTTGTGAACAAGCCACCGAATGTATCTACAGACTACCTTCTAAGATTCAACATGGTATATATCCGGTTTATCGGGAGCCCCGGGTAGTGGAGCGCTACTCACCTGGATAGGGATTAAATTAGTCCCAATAGTTCTATTATAACACTCAGCGTCCCTCGACCGGTCCTCATACGTCTAGAGATTGCGGTTCTGATAAGTGGGGCAGTTGTGTCCTAACGCTACTTAGGCAAAACACGGTAAACAGGAAATCTACGTAACGTACTTGTGTTCTAGTTTTAAAAACAAGCAATGTTTCTCACCCCAAGTTATGAACATTTATTCAAACGAGTAAAAGAGTGGGCTATGAACTCACCTTATACCGGTAGTAGATCAAAATGGAATCAATCAAGTGAAAATGATTCTAACGGTATTCTGCGCAACTATCATATAGTTGTTCGTTTTAAGATTGATGTACAATCGACATAACGCTTTTTCACAAGAACTGATTCATCCGAGCACGGAGTGACACTGGCGTATCCCTTTTTAAAATCGTTGTCTTTTGAAAGTTATAGTTTTGACAAGTTCGCACTTCATACAATCTTAGAAAATATTCGTCTTTTAGTGTATTTTGTCTTTTAGTACATTTTGTCTTTTAGTTTTATTTTCGTTTTTAGTGTTATTTCGTCTTTTAGTGTATTAATCTTTTAGTTATATTTTGTTCTTTAGCGCAATTTCAGTCTTTTAGTGTATTTCGTCTTTTAGTGTATTTCGTCTTTTAGTGTATTTTGTCTCTTAGTGTATTTCGTCTTTTAGTATATTTCGTCTTTTAGTGTATTTCGACACATTAACGTTGACTCAATAACTAAAAATGTTGACCTAAACTCGACACTTACGTTTTTCTACATTTTATCATAAGTTTGGTAATAAAAGTATATTTTCGACGCTTTTATAAAGTTTATGAAATTTCAGCATGACCTTTCTAAAAATATCGACTTTCCATTTTTATCAACCTCGACACGTGAAAACATCCGTTTTACAAAAGTACATATTTTATTGACTCGAAAGAATATCTAATCTATTTTCGACAACACCTTAAATATCGCAACAAATCCGTTCTTAAACCTAAACCTCTTCGACATTCAATTTACGCTTCCAACAAATCCAACATCTAACTAAATCTCTTCGCCAACAATATTTAACTCAACATACGATAAATCTTAAATAAAAACGATATTGCCGTTAATAATAGCAACTATTATATATCATACATACACATTGAAACTTTTAAATGCAAAAGTACAACTTTCTTTTTAGTTTCTTTCTTTTATAAAAAAAAATATTAAACTTTATGACTTGTAGTTTATAGAAATATGATAATGATTTTTACAAGATCCGCTTTGTACACCTTGTTCGGGATGATCATACGAATCAATAAGTACAATTATTATGAAAGGTAAGATGACTTACCATAAGAAACACGACAAAATGTGGATTAGAAATTCAAAACCAACCCAAACGTTGTTTTCGAAATTTACTCGAATGAACTAACAATCAACACGAACAATATGTCTTCGAGTGGATGATCAAAGATTAAAAACAAATAGGTTTGTGTGTGCTTGGTGTTTCGGCAAAGAGAGGGAAAAGAAAGAAAGGTGAAGTAAAGTTTATGTGTGTGTGTATGGAATGAACAAATGAAGATGATATGGACTATATACCAAAATGTTTACTTCACACACTACTAGTGTGTGTGTGTGTGTACCGAATGAAATCAGACCAAAAGAAAGGGAGACCAAAATGACTCAAATCACAAAAAGAGTTAGTAACTAGTCCTTTCCTAAACCTGCAAGCTTGTCTATGTTTTCATTTTGAAATTTTTAAATCCTATGTTATACATATGTATGTATGTAACCGGTTCATGCTATGGCCAAAGGGGGAACCAAAAATTTTTTTTCCCACGTTCTAGGATAGCTAGTGCTAGTGATGAATTTATTTCCAGACTTAATGCCATGCACAAACAAAGTATAGATAAACGCGTAGCACGTATATAAGAATCGAGATGTAACGTCATCACTGAAAATTTCGAAATTTAAATATTGCTTAAAAACATAAAAACGCGGATATTGCCAAAGATAATACGCGTTTGGACTGTCACGGTTTGCTTCGGAGGTACGTTACAGTAATACGAAAACAACTTCCCAGTTTTAAACAATAAAGCTAAATGGAACATTTTAAATTTTCAAATTACTACACGAAACAGCTAATCTTAGTAAACGAAAATTTCTAGGGTTGGTCACATCTTTCCCGTTAAGAAGCTTTTGTCCTCAAAAGCTTAGGACGCAACCTCTGCAGCGGGTGCAGAGTTGGTGAAAAGGTGCGGGTATTTCTTTTGCATTTGGTCTTCACGTTCCCAGGTGAACTCAGGACCTCTCCTGGAGTTCCAGCGTACCTTGACAATCGGAATACGACTCTGCTTCAGACGCTTAACCTCACGGTCGTAATCTCGGACAAGTTCTTCGATGAAGTTTCAATTTGCTCGCCAACTTGGAATTCAATCCAATGGATATAGCAAGTGGTTCATCAGCCGTGTATTTCTTCAATTTCGAGACGTGCAAAGTACTAGACTCTAACTCAACTTATCTGGAAGTTTTTATAGTCGATAGGCAACGGTTCCTACTTTGGAATTGATCTTAAAAGGTCCAATATAAGAGGCGTGCAGCTTCCCCGGTTTGCCGAATCGTATTGACTCCTTTCCACAGGAGATACTTTCAACATGACCTTATCTCCTACTTGAATCAAGAGCGTTTTCGCTTCTTACGTCCGGCATAGCCTTTTGACGGATGGGTGAACTACCTGGGCGGCTTGGATATGGCTCTTGTTTTGACATTCTCCGGTTGCTCTATGGATGATCTCTGGGCCATTAGTTGAGCTGACTGTGTCCCCAACTTTAGCCCAGCTATGGGTGATCGAACTTGGCCACATACAACGCCTCAATAGGCAGCAGCCTTAATGCTGGTTATGGTAACTTTTGTTATACGAAAAATTCTACCAATCGGTATGTGTTTATCCCATCCTTTTCCAAGTCGAGTTCCACAGGCACGTACTTATCCTCTAACAGTCTGAATGTGTTCTCTCTCTTGACCATCGGTCTCTGGAGGTAGGCTGTACTCATATCCAATCGAGTACCTAATTGCTTTTATAAGTAGACTTCAAAAATGTGAGTAATTTTTTCCATTTGCGATCAGGTTGTCGAAACAGGTACTCCATGCTTTGGGACTACTTCTTCAAGTATTGTCTCGTCAATTTTTTCTAACGTGTCATCTTCTATCATAGGCAAGAAATGAGCGATTTTATGAGACGATCAAACGATTCCCAATCGGGATCTTGCCACTGCGATGTCCTCGGTAGTTTAGTCACAAATTTCCATTGTTATGGTTTCTTATTTCCATTGTGGGATCGCTGGTCTGAATCAAAAAAACGGATGGTTTCTGATATTTCTATCTTAACCTTTGCACATGTTAAACTCTTGCTGAATAAGTGGTTATCTCTGCTTTCATGTTAGGCCACAATATAACTTTTTCAAGTACTGATACATACCTTATCCGGTCAGGGTGGATGGGAATACTTTGACTTTTGACGGAATCTTGCATAATCAAGGCCCTCAAACTCCCAAGTACCATGGAATCTCCAACTTCGAACTGTTTAAGATAACGTTCCGTCAATGCGAGGTTCTAAATTGTTAATATGCCACACAAAATCCTAGGTTGATGAAATTCTCTTTCATTTCTTGCTTCTAATTGAGAACTTTAAAATCTGCCTAGGAGGTTTAACCCTATAGTCATACCAAGGCTCGAACTCGAATAGCGGCTTGCTTCTTTCTTCGATCCTCTGGGCATTAGCCACACGGTTCGCACTTTCGCTGGTGATATCGAATCTCACAGTCGTAGTCGCTCAACAATTCTAACCAACGTCTTTGCCTCATATTCAGCTCCTTCTGGTCGAGTATGTGTTGCAAACTCTTATGATCAGTGAACACAACGCACTTGGTACCGTACAGATAATGTCTCCACATTTTCAGGGCAAACACTACTGCACCAAGCTCTAGGTCGTGTGTGGTATAGTTCTTCTCGTGAACCTTGAGTTGGCGGGATGCGTAAGCTATGACCTTCTCTCTCTGCATCAAAACCGCGCCCAACCCTTTATGCGAAGCATCGCAATATACCACGAAGTTCTCACTTCCCTCTGGTAAAGCCAAAATCGGCGCACTACACAACTTTTGCTTCAACAACTGGAATGCAGCTTCTGCCTTTTCTCCCCATTCAAACTTCACGCTTTTCTGAGTCAGTTTCGTCATAGGTCTAGCGATTTTTGAAAATCCTTCGATAAATCGTCGGTAGTAACCGGCCAAACCTAAGAATTGACGAATCTCGGTGGGTGTCTTGGGTGACGCCCAATCCTTGATTGCCTCAATCTTCGCGGGATCAACGTGTATGCCTTCACTATCAATCACGTGACCAAGAAATTGTACCTTCGACAACCAAAACTCGCACTTTGAGAACTTGGCGTACAATTCTTCCTTCTTCAATAAATTCAAGATCAACTTAAGATGTCCTTCATGCTCCTTTCTGCTTTTGGAGTAGATCAAGATATCATCGATGAATACAATCACGAATCTATCCAGATATGGTTTGCACACCCTATTCATCAAGTCCATGAAAACTGCTGGTGCGTTAGTCAAACCAAACGGCATTACTTGGAACTCGTAGTGACCATAGCGAGTCCTAAATGCTGTCTTTGAAATGTCTTCCTCACGAACTCTGAGTTGATGATAACCAGATCTCAGGTCGATCTTAGAGTAGACTCTTGATCCTTGCAGTTGATCAAACAAATCGTCGATTCTCGGAAGTGGGTATCGGTTCTTCACAGTAAGCTTGTTCAGTTCACGATAGTCGATACACATCCGAAAAGAACCATCTTTCTTCTTGACAAACAAAACCGGTGCTCCCCAAGGTGAGGAACTCGGCCTTATAAATCCTCTGTCAGAAAGTTCTTGTAACTGAGTAGACAACTCTTGCATTTCGGCTGGTGCTAATCGATACGGTGCTCGTGCTACAGGTGCAGCACCAGGGACTAAGTCGATTTGAAATTCAACTTGTCGAGCAGGCGGTAACCCAGGCAAATCTTCTGGAAAGACTTCTGGAAATTCCCGTACGATTGGCACATCCTCAAGTCGCTTCTCTTCCGACTTACCCTCAGCCTTCTTGGACGTAACTTGTGCCAGATAAACTTGACATCCTTTCTCAATATACTTTTGGGTCTTCGTGCACGATATGATATTCAACTTACTTCCGCTGTCGTAATTATCACCTCGGATTATCAACACCTCATTTCCATAAGGAATACGAACAACCTTCTCATCACAAACGATCAACGCGTGGTATTTCGCCAACCAATCCATACCAATGATGACGTCAAAACTACCAAGCTCTACGGGCATTAGATCTATGTCGAACGGATGACCTAATAACCCTAACGTGCAACCTCTAAGAACAATATTTGTTTATGAAATTCTTCCATCGGCAAGTTCTACGGCATAACTAGTGTCTAAAGTGGTTGGTGTAACATCAAGCAAAGCACTAAAGGTAGTTGACACAAAACTTCTATCGGCACCCGAATCGAATAACATAGAAGCATAACAGTTATTGAGAAGAAACGTACCCGTGATAACATTGGAATCAGGGTGTGTTCCTCCTCCACCAATGGCGTAAGCTCTCGCCGTAGTTTCGTTACCTCCAGTCTAGTTTCCACTCTTGTTTCCATTCTTGTTTCTTGTCTGGTTTCCACGGTTCTGATTCCTCAACTTAGGACAATCCTTCCTGAAATGTCCTGGTCTTCCACACTCATAACAAATAATACCCTGATGATTTCCAACTGGAGCCCTCTGAATGTTTGGAGCAACAGCAGCCCTACAATCCCTAGTCTGATGTCCAACCTTCTTACAGTTTCCACACCTCATAGTACACAACCCTTCATGGTGCAACCTGCACTTATTGCAGTAGGGTAGTGGCCCAGCATACCCCTTTCTTTTATTGTTCCCAGCCGTATAAGCTCTGGCCACATTCTGTCCACTAGTATTTTGCCTCTTGAACGGCGGTTGCTGTCCACGGTTATCCCTTAGGTTACTTTCCATCCTCCTCTTATTCTCAGCACTCCTTGCAGCATAACCCTGGACCTTCTTGTCCATCAATTGGTTAGCAATGCGTATAGCATCTTGGAGTCTGGCTGGATTCGCAGCAATCACATTCCCTTGAATGTTGTCCGGTAAACCTCCAATAAACCTTTCCACTCTGTCTTCTTCATCAGGGACCATTCTAGTACACAACAAAATCAACTCCTGAAACCTTTGAGTGTAAGCAGTCAAGTCGTTTCCTTTCACGGTCAAATTCCACAATTCAGTCTCCATCTTCTGGATTTCATTCCTTGGACAGTACACTTCTGTCATCAACTTCATCAGTTCAACCCAATTCATGGCATATGCAGCCTCAACACCAATGGTTCTCTTATGAGAGTTCCACCAGGTCAAAGCACTGTCCTGCAGTGTGCATGTAGCATATTTCACTTGATACTTCGGTGGACAATTACTGATATTGAACACAGTTTCCATCCTCTCGAACCAACGGATCAATCCGACAACGCCTTCATTTCCTGAGAAATTATGTGGCTTGCACTTCAAGAAGTCTTGGAAAGTGCACTCTCGAGCCACTGGCATGAACCTCCATAATTCATGCCATGATTCCCATTTCTATTTCCATTTCCTCCATTTCCTCCATTTCTATTTCCTCCGTTTCCTCTATTTCCATTTCCTCCGTTCTCGCCTTCTAGTTCGTCCCCATTCTCATTCAAGGGTTCAAGGGTCCTTGCGGATTCACGAGCCTCCATCTCTTTAGCTACTCGGCGGGTAACCAATTCTTCAAACTCCTCACGAGTCATGGACGCTCCAGGTTGGGTGTTAGGTATCTTCCTACATCATATCAACATAACACTCGATGAGATTTCTAGGTAATGCGAGATCACTAACAGTATTAAATAAAATTTACGGTTAATTCACATAGAAAATACATGATCCAAATACATATTCATGGAAACCCTATAATGCATTACACAAGAGCATAAGTAAATCAAATCATGAAATCATACCATAGATAAATATCAATTTCATATCATCGAACATTAATGATTACATCACAACGTTTCAAAATACAGAAAATATACGAGTTCTACCACTGTCGGTCATCACAAAATGCTGAATACTAACGATACATCTCTAAGAAGGTAGCCATGTGCTTCCTAGCAACACGTCTCAAGTCTGCCAAACTCTCACTCGATCATAAAATCGGGAAAAAAAAACTCGTCGCAATCTATCTAAACTCTATATAATACGTGACATGCCGCGCTGGGAGTCGGTCAACTCTCTGACTCTCAACACTCATGGTGCCTCTAAGCCTCCTGTTATCCCTCTCCAACTCAGCAATCCTCTCAGTCAAAGCAATAACTGCCGACTCAACCCCAACCATCTGTGTCTTGCTCTTCTGAATCTCCCTCAATAGTCGTATACGATGGGACTTGGAATAGTCTGAGCGTGATCATGGAACCTCTGAACCAAATCTCCCAATGTCTTATACGTAGCCTCTACTGTCTCCCTGTAGCAGCTCAGGAATATCCTCTGGCATTGCAGGATGCGTAACCCTCTTAACTCTGCCTCACCGGCCTTTCTACACCCGTCTGTCTCATCTCGATCATCATCCTCATCTACAACTCTAGCCTCAACCCTACTATCTAAGGAGCATCAAAAAAAATTTCAAAAAAAAACAAAAAAAAAAACAATAAAAATTTAAAAAAAAAATTTTGCGTATGGCAACAATCGTCAATTTCTGTGAATCTCTAGATCAATATCCTGCTCTAAATGAGGCTTCATCACTAAACTGCAATAGCATCATCCCTAAAATATGTTCTCTCTAGATTAACTCCTACATCTTGTCGAATAACTAGAATCCCGAACTCTCTAGCGATGGTATCAAAATCAGCATGGACATGAGATAAAGCTTCGGATCAGGTGATAAAGGCAGGGTTACAGATGTCATAGGGGACCTACGTCTCTTACGAGATGGCCCCGCAGAAGTACTCGGTAAATCTGGTGAAGAATGATCTGACAATGGGTGTCTCGAAGAAGGATCAGATGAAGCATCCGAATGAAAATCTGATGATGCCTTGATGTGATTCTGAAGGAAGGTTGACGCAGAATGTCTCACAGCAAGACGATGAGTGGGTAACGGTCCAACCCTCTTCCTCACAGTCATCATGTGTACCGGCCCATTAGATGGTCAGCGGTACCGGTCGACCCATAAGGAATAGGATGTCAGAGCTAGAAAGCATAACCCGGCGACGAGGTATGATAGGTGATCTCTGTGGGTAGAGCGGTAATTCAGTGAGAAAGTGTTTATGGTGGTGATGATGGTGTATCTGGTGTATCACTGTCGGTGGGGTCATCATCCGATGATAAAAATGGTGAGGTAGCTGGTAATGGTGGTATATGGTCTGATGATGGATCCTCAGATGGATCAGACTCTGAATCAGATGCAGGTGAGTAATCAGGAGAAGCTGGTGTATAATCTGGGGATGGTGGTATAGTAGGTGCTATGATAGGTGTCTCTGTGGGTATCACTGGTGTGTCAGTCTGAGTAGCAGGTGGAGTAATCACTGGTGTGGTGTCAGGAATAGTAGTAGGGATAGTACCGAACAAGATCACTCGTCCAGCAGGTGTCCCCACGCTATCCTCAGATGAATCCGAAGAAATCGAGATAACTAAAATAGCCATAACCTGCACAAGCAAAGTTCATATAAATCATCTTTATATCAACCATGCATGATGCAAAAATGGGTGAATGGGTAACTGGATGAATGCAAAATGAATGAATGAATGAGTCATCGAGTACGTCATGATAGGATGAGATAAGAAACACTTAGAAATATTAGATATACTTAGTATTTAATACGTATATACTATTTACGTAGCACTTAGTTATGTATACGTACTATGTAAGATCACGTAAGGCACATAATCACGTAGGATCACATACTGGTTATAGTCCAAACCTAGTTTATACTACCTGGTTCTCTATAACCTTGGCTCTTGATACCAATCTGTCACACCCAACTGGGGCTCTGTACGGAACACGTGTACGGAGGCGGACTTGATTTGGGATCTCAAGTAAAAGCATAAAGAACGACCTTAGGGTACGTTTTAAAAATAAACACCGTTGCAAAGTTTGAAAATAATAATAATAAGTTTTACATCGATTAAATTTAAAAGATTCAAAGTTAAAATGCGGAAGCTTAAATAAGTTCAACAACGGTATTTAAAGACATAGATAAATCTCTGGTAAACTGGTACAGGCAAATAGACTTCACATAAGTCAATCAACAGCATCCATGCTAAGCACCTGAGAAAAACATGCTTAAAACGTCAACATAAAGTTGAGTGAATTTCATATGGTTAGGTTACGGATGTTTCAGTGGACCACAAGATTTCAACACGTATGTGACAGTTATAACATATACAACTTCACATAAAAGGTATTTACGTTGCGCTAAGCTCATGACACCAAAGCTAATTACGTTTATGAGCCATAGTATATTGCTAGGTTGAAACAAGCCCCCGAGGTAACTGACCAAGACTACCTTCTTAAGTTCGACATGGTATATATCCGTTTATCTGGAACCCCGTGGGTAGTGAGCGCTACTCACCCGGATAGGGATAATTAGTCCCAATAGAATTCTATTTATAAACACTCGGCTCCCGTCGACGGTCCTCCAGTCAAGTGATTGGTTCATGATAAGTGGGGCATAGTGGTCTAAACGCTACTTAGGCAACACGTAAACAGGAAAAATTATCACGTAAAGTACTTGTGTCAGTTTAAAAACAAAGCAAATATTTCTCACCCCAAGTTATAAAACATTTATTCAAAACGAGTAAAAGAGTGGGGCTATGAACTCACCTTATACGGGTAGTGGATCAAAAGGAATCAATCAAGTGAAAATGAATCTCACGGTTCTAGCGACAACCTATCATATAGTTGTCGTTTAAGAATAATGTACAACGAATAACGCTTAACGCAAGAACTGATCATCCAAGCACAAATAGACACGGCGTATCTCTTTTTAAAACGTACTTTTGAAAGTTATAAGTTTTGACAAGTCTCGACACTTCAAAACATCTTAGAAAATATTTCGTCTTTTAGTGTATTTCGTCTTTTAGTGTATTTCGTCTTTTAGTGTATTTTGTCTTTTAGTGTATTTCGTCTTTTAGTGTATTTCATCTTTTAGTGTATTTCGTCTTTTAGTGTATTTCGTCTTTTAGTGTATTTCGTCTTTTAGTGTATTTTGTCTTTTAGTGTATTTCGTCTTTTAGTGTATTTCGTCTTTTAATGTATTTCGTCTTTTAGTGTCCCGACACATCAACGTTGACTCGATAACTAAAAATGTTGACCTAAACTCGACACTTACGTTTTTCTACATTTTATCATAAGTTTGATAATAAAAGTATATTTTCGACGCTTTTATAAATTTTACGAAATTTCGGCATGACCTTTCTAAAAATATAGACTTTCCATTTTTATCAACCTCGACTCGTGAAACTATCTATTTTACAAAGTACCTCTTTTATTGACTCGCAAGTATATCCGATATATTTTCGACAACACCTCAAATATCGCAACAAGTCCGTTCTAAACCTAAACCTCTTCGTCATTCAACTTACGCTTATAACAAATCCAACATCTAACTTAATCTTTTCGCCAACAATATTTAATTTAATATACGATAAATCTTAAATAAACGATATAGCCGTAATAATAGCAATATATATATCAACATAATCATAATAAACTTTTAAATGCAAAAGTACAACTACTTTTTAGGAGGTTAAATGACCCCGAAAAAGTATATAAAATGACACCTCATCAAATACCCCTACACTTGGGATTTGCTTGTCCTTAATCAAATGAGCCTTTTTACCTAGACAATGGCAATATTGGGGCATTTAACCTACTCTTTAAAAGCAGTTTGTGACATAACCTTCTAGATATCATAATTAAAAGCAAGGAAAGTATATACTAGCACCTCACATAAGTGTTTGGATTCTTTCTTTCTCTCAGGTGTATAATGAATTATAACAATATAGGAAATGGGAAAATTAACACTCATTACCTGTCATAGCATACAGATTACCATAGGCTTGGTAAAGGATCAAACCTTCACCGCTAGGCGCAAGTACTAGAAATTACTATCAATGAGGGCTTTAAAGGGTTGTGATGTGTAGGGTGTAGGATAAACAGCAGCATCAATAGATGGTGGATACACAGGCGGTGATAAGTTAATTAACTACAAGAGTACATGTTGAGGCATTGCTAAGCCAAGACTTAACTACTCTACAGATAGAAAATGAACTAAAAATACAAACTCTACATCAATCTCTTTCTTTTTCTTTTCTGTTTTTCTCTTTTTTTGAATGATCAAAGATAATACATAACTTGGGGTTTATAACACACCCCTACACTTGAGTTTTTGCTAACTTATTACAATTTACTAATCTAATGACCCAAATTGAAAGGACCAACAAACATGGAGCGTATTGAGCTCTATTGGGGGTAACATGTGACTTCTTCCCCAATTGTTTATAAGATAAAAACTACCATGATTCTCAATCGTCCCAAAACTATATTTATAAGGATAAATGACTCGACTTAGCAACTATGTACTCCTTTAATAATTAACTGTGTTTACAATAATGTACTAAAAGTGAGTACATACAAGGTAGGCTAAGGCGATTTAGGTGTAACAATTGGTTCAAGGGTGACAATGCTCTTGATTAATAGTCAGGAATCTACCAGAAAATTATGAGAACCATGGAAAGGCTAGGCTCGAAGAGTAGTACTAGGGGAGTCTTGCATTAAAAATAAATGTGAAGCACGGGTGTGGGATAGTTATATCGAGGTGATCATCATAACAATTACAGGTTTAAAACATGGGTTATCCTAGTGCCTCCTATCATTTAGCAAATCCTAATTCTCACTATGCGGTCTCGGGATGCATCACAAAAACAAGTTTTAGAATTTAATACACTACCGGTACACTCATATAATTTTAAACCGATACCAATGCTCCAGAAAAGGAGACGAAACCACATATACACATCCATAATGATGAAATAGATACACATGATTGCTCAATTCTTAACTCGAGAAAGCTAAAGGTAAAATTATCTTGGGTATCAAAAATGGATACCCAAATCCCTATAGATCTAAAGGCGAGCCTCACATTTTTGGGATGGAATTTGAGAGTTTTTGTGCTAGTCATATAAATTCCTATCCATGAGACACTAATAACACTTGGTTTTCGTCAGTATGTGCTATGCTATGTTTTGATATATTACTTATCATTTTAAGGACAAAGCAAATGGCAATTGGAGGAATAGTTTTTAAGGCTTATCTCCCCTAAACTTAAGTTGAACATTGTCCTTAATGTTCTTAAAAGTACCTATAAAATGAATAAAGGGAAAAGAAAACAAGTAAATGAAACTAGTACTCCCCTGGTTGCTTAATAAAGGAGAAGAAACATGCGATAACTGGTTAAATCATCCTCCAAGCATCATCCTCCTAAAACTTCCTAAGTACTTCTGGGTTTCTTCTCATCAAATATAACCTGTAAATCAAAGACAAGGACAACTATACCAGGCGTAAAATCAGCAGGATAATGATATATACAATGAAACTTTTAGGTTGACTCTATAAAAGCGGTAAATATAGGATGAATGTGATGATATAATCAAGGTTTCTGCAGGTTTATAAGAAAATTACAGAATTTAGATATTGTACAAATTGTTTTTCAAAAATAATAGAAAAATTCTGAATTTTCACAAGTCTGGAGACGCGAAGCCGTCAAGAAAATTCCTGACGCCGTCTCCAAACACTATGAAAATTTCACATTTGTTTTTTTGAAAAATTTCCTGCACGCAATTCTATTAGTTATTTCTTCTAGAAAATACTGCATAAAACCTGAGATTAATCATTACAATCATATGACTTGAAACTGACGCGAATTAATGTATACATTTTATTTTATATGTTTGAAATGGTTCTTATAAACTGGATATTTTCCCCTACACTTATTTACCTTTGATTACAATTAAGACAAAGTTAAAGACAAATCAAAGCATGATCATAAATAATTCAAACATAAAAGAATATACAATAAAGAGTAAAAATACAAGACACTCCTAAATGTGGGAAATTAAATATTGGGTTGCCTCCCAAAAAGTGATTTTCATTATTTAACGAGTCTTGTAGCAGACTCGGAGTCACACGTCTTTACATAACTTTGTGCAGGGTCACATGCCCACAGATGAGCCATTCTTTCATACTTTCATCCACTTGGTATTCCGGACCTAGGTTCAAACAATTCTTGTACATAAATTTGTTCTTCACGTAGGCATTCCTAAATTTGTTAATTAAATCTCTTTGACTTAGCACAAGGATAGGTGGGATCTTACTCCACTATATGTGCCCCTAACTTTTAAACCTAGGTATAGTGCGGGGGATTTAGAATGTGTAGTTATCTAAGATCTTAGTGAAGGATATCAGTCCTTTAGCATAATCATATTCAAGCTTAGTGACTTTTATAAAGGGTTTTCCCATCACAACATCAATCATATCACTTACAATAAACTCTCCAAGGTCCTCTAATACCACAAAATCTATAATGTAAGTGAAACTTTTGACAAACACATAGACATCCTTAACGATGGCAACTAAGTTTCTCCCTGTACTTCCTAATCCGTCTACCATTATAGTATTATATGCCTTACGCGTAATAATGTTTATTCGTAAAAAAGGGTCAAAGTAGGTGACAAACTTTCTAAAGCCAATCATACACTGGAATGCCAAGTCAGCCTCATCAAAACTATTAATCACCTTTTTTGGCATAACTTTCCTGCATTACCATATTCTTCTAGCTCATTTAGGACTTCCCCGTCATCTGAATCTAAAAAAGAGGAGACAAGGGGTGTATCTACCAATCCATCATCAGGCTCTAGGTCATCCATATCAATTTCATTAGGTAGATTTGCGAAGCCATTAAGGAATTGGTCAATGTTCGCAAGGCAAAAATCAATATAGGCCAAGATTGTCTGTAGCTCATTGAGCTCTCAGACAACCTTTGCGTGTAGCATAGTTGGTAGAACAGGCGGATTATTGGTCAGTAGTGGATTTGCATTCTCCATAATGAAGAATGGAATAGTTAATGAAAATTAAAAAACAGGCACACAAAGAAGAGATAGACTACAAAAAGCTAATATACTAAAAATAAAATTCTCACTTGATAGGAATCAAGCGAGTAGATCTAAGTTAAACAATGATCGAAACCTAACTATTCCTCAGCAGCGGCGCCAAAAACTTAATGCGGTTGTTGTTAGACATCAACAAGAAGTTTTACTACTCTCTAGGCAGAGCACCTAACCGTTGTAGTGTAGTAAGGCAAGACTCGGGGGTTGTTATCGTTCTCTAGGGGAATAGGTTGGGAAGGCTTTTACACAATCTAACAGAGGTCTAAGGGTTGAGAGAAGAGTTTTTTGTATTTTTATATTTATATAAAAGCAAGTAAAAATCATAGTTTGAGAGGTTGGTTGGTTTTTAACTAATTAAACTAATTATAAATCTAATCTACTTTGGTGATAACTATATGGTAAACAAATGTATTTGCTTAATCGTGCATTACTCCTTATTATGTTTCTCCAGATTATGTTGCTTTGTCACCCTTATAATGATTCGTGTAAATATTTCCTAAGTTATGAACGAATTACACGAACCCGCCGTCTATGTAATATTTTGTTAAGGCAACGCACAAGTAAGGTAGTTGATGACATCAAATAGCGTCACTTTTATACCATCATTTATCCTATGTAAATTACCCATTTTGTGTAATTATTGCAAGAATTGTTAATTAATCATTTATATTTGAGAATTTCAATAATTATGGAGTACTTTGTAAAGATTAGCTAAAAGGCACACATTCTGGAGCTTAAATGAAGAAATATAAAGAAATTGTTTTGACATTCTAGACGCCGTATCCATCAAGGAAGATACGGCGTATATGTGCCTGCACTTCACAAGAAACCACGAAGAACAAAGTCTTATATGCCGTATCCAGAGGATTTCCATACGCCGTATTCAACATATAGTATATGAAGATTCTGGAAGATATTGAACATGGTCCCTACTCCAAGAAACCTCCAATATGCCGTATTGACATCAACCAATACGGCGTATGACCAAATTCCATACAGTATAAATAGAAAACCTAAAAATGGGTTTTTAGTGAGCTTGATCATATTTTCGATACCTTAACCACAAAATTCGATTTTCAAAAGACAAGAGGAGCAGAAGAGGTCAAGCAAAGCTATTAATTCCATAAGAAACATCGTGTAATCTCTTATACTCTAGTAATAATTTGATTTTTAGTATTATTCGTTTAACTCAGTTAGTTTACCTTGGTTGAATTATTACTCTTGTAGTGCTTACAATGATTAAGGGCTAATACCCTTAGGTATTAGCCATGGTTATGAAGATTTAAATGTTTGGTTTGTTTATATCGACTGCTTAATTTATTGTTAATTGATTGTTTATGTTTATCAATTCATACATGTTTACGTGCTTTTGTATGCGACCTATCATTCAACTGGATCTAGTGATACCGACAAAGTTAGCTAGATGCCGGGATGGCTCTCCATGTCACACCCCGCTAGAAGCGGAAACACGGGATATGACATATGATTTACATCGCATAAGATATAAGATTACACTAAAATTTAATACCAAAATATGGTTTACAATGTTACATTGAATACAATCTTAACTATGAAATACACGTGTGTCCTTGGAAAAGTATCATAGTCATTGTAAAATCTTATACTTCTTTACCTCTAATCTAAAATACTGATCACCTAAAAATGATATTCGAAAAGGTCAACATTACGTTGGTAAGCTCGTAGGTTTTAGAAAAAACCTAGTTGTTGTGCTAGAATATAAGAGTAGACAGTTGTGCAATATGAAAGCAGAATGCATATAACAGTATTTAAATTATCAATACATCAACACATCATACCAGGATATCCCACCCAAATCAACATATCATATAACCTGCACGCTTATAGTCCTTCGAACCTATCGCCTACCAGCTGAAGCTACACACTTGGCTAAATAATGCAGTGCAGAAATCCCCATTGGAACTTCGCATAAATAGATCTCATAGTATTCACATATCATTCACATAGTGTTCACATAGCATTTATACACGCAAACATAAGCACATAGCATTATCCGAAAAGAAATAACAGGTTTTTGCACATTATTGAAAGTAATTAAAAAAGGTTTTGAGTATCATTTTCCCCCAACAGAAAAGAGTTAAAAAATGAGGCTACGAGAACTCACCTTAAATAAGATAATGGTAGATAAGAGTAGATGATCTCTAGCTAAAAGCGCAAACGGTACACGGCCACGACCTATTTAATAAGTTTGACTTAGTACATGTTTTACAAAGACATCCTATTGTACAAGCATTTGCATTTAAGTATGTGAAAAATGTGTTGAATATTTGTTTATAAAGATTTTATTAAGTATTTTGACTCGATGAACTTAGGTCAAAGTGCAATATAAGTGTTATTTGAGGAAAGAATTTCGAGTTTTGAGACTGGATAAAATGCTAAGAAATTTAGAAGTAAATCTGATGGGAACTGGTCAAGGAAAGAATGACGATACGATAGTTGAGAGATTTAGTGGATAAATATGGAGACGCACACGAAATGAGTGTTAAGAAATCAAGGATCGAAGAAATAAGAATTTAGATAATTAAGAATCATAGAACTAGGGATTAAGATAGATTATGATTTTAAGAAGTAAAAATAGTATTATAAATAGATGAGTTAGGATCAAATAAGAAGTTTCCTTAAAATAAGAAGGATAAGAAGTAACTATAACCGCATATCCGAGATGCACTGACTTAAATTAGATGCATCTTTATAATCTTAGATGCATTATAATGCATTATAATATGTTTTCTAGCTTTTAATTAGATGCATATATGTATTTTAGATGCATTTCATGATTTCTTTTTTTTTGGTCCTCTACATGTGCCAAAATCATGAAAATCAATTTGCACTATCTACATATCAAATTAACTTTCAAAACTCTATATGGTGCATCTAGATGAATAGAAATGCATCTAATGAAAGTCGTTGCATCTCAAATGTGTGGTTTTAGCCACTTCTCACCACTTCTTATTTTAATTTACTTCTCACTGGATCTCTACTCATAAATAGATAATTTAAGAAGTAAAAAGTAAAAGAATTAGGATCCAAGACTAAATAAAATAAGGATAATTGGACATGTTTTAGTAATTTATCCCATCACCCCAAGCTAGTTTGATAAAACATCATTTATATAGGCACTACAACGTTTTTGGATTTATAAAATAAGTGTTAGAGGTTTTATATAAAATTTATATTTTACGTCTTTCAGTCGGGTATTAAAATAATAATATTTTATTATTTCGTCTTCTTGTCAAGATTTTTAGAAATTAGTTCGTATTAAGATTATAAGAAAAAAATTCTTAGTTTGTTGATTGTATTTTAGTATAAATGTTTATTAAATCTAACTCATTATTTAATGATTAGTAAATTATCATTTAATTATTATCTATGAAAGTAAGTTTTTTTCCAAGATATTTTCTAAGTATATATGTTACTTTATAAAATTTCGGCATGACCCGTTCGCTTGTAAGAGTTTTTCAAGGTTTTCAAACCTTATTTTCAAATACTTTTCCAAATTCAATAGTTTTTCGGCAAAATGCCAAAATCCACGTTTACGCGATGTTTCATCAAAATACACTTCTCAAATGGTCGTTTAATCGTTTTAAGTTTATATGAATATAGGTTTATAAAAAAAATCCGTTTTAAGCATTTATATTTACTAGTTTTCGTTTATTGGGCTCAAAAGCCTAATGTTAGTCCAAATGTGAATATTACGTATATCTTATACATGATCAATCCAATTTAATTTCATGAGTCCATCCCAATGTTAAACCAATGTCTATTATGTTTATTGTATAGTCCATGTTTTATTGGGCCTTGTGACCCGATAAGAGCTTTATAATTAGTTTAATTATATATATATGTATATATATATGTGTATATATATATATATATGTGTATTATATATATATGTATATATATATATGTATATATATATATATATGTATATATATATATATATATATATATGTATATATAAAGATAAGTGTTAGTTAATCCTTATTGGATTTCCTGGCCCAATAAGCGCATATGAGTATTTTATAATTAACCAAGTCTAAAAAAAGATCGATAAGTAATAAAATAAGCTAATAAGCTCTTTATATGTAAAAATAAAATACATAAATAAGTCAAAATTAAGCCGAGAGGTTATTGGGTCTTGTTGGGCCGATAGTTACTCACAAGCTCAATAAGCACTCTTAAACTAGTATAGGCCCGATTGTAGGCCGTTATGCGAAAGATAATTCCAATAAGTAACTTGGTATAAAAATAAGCTAGAAATACAAGTAAGAAATATAAATCAAAAGTAATAAGCTGAGGAAATAAGCCGTGGCTTATTCCCTTATTGGGCCGTGAGCCTAATAAGCTCAAAAATATGAAAATAAGCTAAAAATAAGTTTATGAGCTCGAAAATCTTTTTAGTATTTGAATAAGCTAAGAAAATAAGCACAAAATAGGTTATAGCCAATAAGGAAAATAAGTCGTGGCTTATTTCCTTATTGGGCCGAGCCTTATATAACCTCAAAATCAAATAAGTATAAGCCCAAGAGTTTTAATAAGCTCAAATTCCTTTAAGTTACAAAAATAAGTCACGGAAATAAGTACCAAGATAAGCCGGAAAAAGAATAAGCAAAACACGATAAGCCACATTCATTTTTGAATGGGCCAGACCAAAAGCTAAGCCCATTAGGCTCGAACTAAACAAACCAAAACCCTTATTGGGTTCGATTTTTGGGCTGGAACCAAACCAAAGCCCAAACACCAAAATAAGCAAATCCAATAAGCCCAAAGTCAAATATGAAATGAAATAAGCTATATAATAAGCTACTTGAATAAGCCAAATATGGAATAAGAAAATTAACAAAACCCTTGTGGGTTTGCTTATTGGGCCGAGGCCCTAATAAGCCCATGAAAAACCAAATAAGCTCACAAAAAGGGCTTATTAATAAGCCGAAAACCAAAATAAGCACCTTTAGACCTTAAATGTTATTTTACCATTTCAACCATTTTATAAAAGTGACACCTTTTTCCTTCTTTCCCTTTTGTCTATTTCAAACCAAATACATCCTTTATGGGGGTTTTCATAGTTTTTCAAGTTACAAAAATTCACAAACGCATTGTACATCTATGTTTAGATCATTATTAGGATATTAAAAGTACAAGTATTATAAGATTTCGAAGACTTACAAAAAGATGATTTTGAATGAGGATTTGGACTTGAATAACAACCTAAACTTTGTTTTTGAATACCCGAGACTATTAAAATATTAACCCTTATGTGTTCTTGATACTTTGTTCTTGCTTGAAATAAAAAAATATAGAGATTGACGGTGTTTGTTGGTTGGACGTGAGCTAAAGGAAGAGAGGAAGAGAGTGTTTTCTTGTTTTGGTGTTTTGGAAATGCATGTATGTGTGTGATGTTTGAAATGGTATAAGACAAGAAGGACTAGCATGATAGCAAAACTTTAGCTCTTATGTCCCCCTAGTGGTGGTCTGGTTTGTACCAAGGGTGGGAAGGAATCCCATGGCCTTCGTCTTGTATTGGGAATCGATATCGTTTATTGTTCGTGTTTTAAAAACATGACCTGAAGTTCTTTTGTATTTTTATCGAATGTAAAATTGTGTTTACTTAAACTTTGAATATTCACACTATAGGTTTCTAGTTAAATTGTTTTAGATTTAGTGTGAACTTTCGTTGTTTCTTCGTTTTTCGTTATTTTTAGGCATAACTTGAAATTTTCCGTTTTATGCAAACACTTTATGAAATCATCAATTAAAACTTAAAATAAGTTTATTTTATTTATTAAAGATATTTTAGACTAGTTTTGACTTTTTGTCGTGTCGGTACGCGTTGTGTACAGTTTTTCGTTGTACGCTGGAAGGTTTCCTGGAAAGTGATTTTTATGCGACCTAGTCGTTTAGAAAATAGAACTTAACTCAAAAGTGAGTAGTTAATAATAATATTCGATATTTGACAGTTGGTTAAACCGTAACTATTTAGCGTAAAATAGGTCAACAAAATTCAACTCTAAGTTTTCTTATAGAAATTTGAATTGAGATACTATAACCTAGGAAAAATGTATGGTTATCACACTCCATATAGTGATTTATATATCTAGAACAATAGGATCACAAATAATGCCCTATCTTTACCATTGGTTTATGTGAACAAGTTGGACTAGCAGGTGACCTGGGATCAACAAATAACATCTTGATTCCTTTGGTAAAGACTTGGATAGTGGACTACTAGAATATAAATTGCCATTAACCAGTAAGTGGGTAAACTCTCCATGAGCTAGGGTTTAATAAGATCACCATTTTTAATCACCTAAGATATATTTTAATAAGCAAATAGGATGCTTTATGTGGATGCATTTAATTGTGACAGAATTCTATGTGTCTAGGTTTTAGGAAGAAGTACCGCCTAAATCTTAGATGATATGCCGCCTCGAGATAAGCACTCATTGCACAAAATAAACAAACCAACGTTTTAATTAGATTAATAATGGTTAACAGTTTTCTTATATTTGTCTAGACCGCTCTTCTATCTTTTGTTTATCTACTTGTGTGTGTTATTGTGTCTTAAATTGATCTAAGTTACCACAAAACATGTGCCAGTCTCTTAGACTAAACCCCCCCTTATTTGTTGGAACTAGAATTAACATAGGTTTAACATATGTTTAACATAGAATAGAATTAATATATTTTAAATTAACTTAGTTTAGTTAACCAAAATATTAATAGAATAAAAGATTAACATTCTCGCTTTTAGTGATCGACACCCTACTTACCAACGTTACTACATCTAATCGGGTACACTGCCCGTTAAAGTGTTGTTTTAGGTATAGTCGGAAAAATATAAATGTAAAACTTGAATACCCAAAATAACAACCTACACTACAACACATCAAGCTTTTGGTGCTACTGTCGAGGAGTGAAATTTTAATCTTTATTTTCATTTAATATTTTGGTTTTTAACATTAAATTAACTTAACCCCTAGAATTAGTGTAATTTAGATTAGTGTAAAATTATGTATATTTGTGTATTATTGTTTTCTTGTAAATTTGTTTATTTGTTTGTGTGTTTTATTTGTACACTGTCCTGGTTGATAACCTGATACGACATATTCACTTTAATTGGATACGGCGTATCTAAGTTTCTTTACCAATATAGAATTTCATTCAAAAGACTAATACGACATATTCTGATCAATTAAATATGGCGTATCAATCATCTAATATAACACCAAGAATAAAATCTTTTACATTCGAACTTCGAGGTTAAATTTCTATATTTACCTTTTTCTAAACTGGTTCTACTGATAATATTCTGGTTATTTTCAGTAACAATAACAAAGGTAATTAAAGAAGAGTTCAAAAAACTTGGATTTCTCAAGATTAATGATGATTCGTTCGCTTGCAATACACCTCTTGGAACTCTTTGCAATTAATTCAACCAGTTCTGTAGAATGGATGATGATTTGTTTACTTATGAGGTTGAAATTCCTGGGCTTGCTAACATTCCATGTGACTTAAAAGAAGAGGTTGATTCGAAACAACGGGTAACATATGGATCAGATGCTGACATGGAATATGATATATCTAATGTTGAATTTGCTGAATGGTTAGCTTTGAAATTATATAACCATAAAACAATGGATCAATATACAAAGAATGCATTATGGATCTAATGGATAAGAGGGGATGATAAAGTTGAACTTACTGATAAAGAATCGCCTGATGATGAAAATTTAATTGATGGGAATGAAGTTGCTAAAATCATTAGGATCGAGACTAATGTATTTGACTTCGAGACACCTACATGCAAGGCCTTCAAAGAATTTAATTATCTTTTCTAAATTGATCCAGATGTCCTAACTAAAAATATTAATGGATTTAAGACTTACAAAGAATATAAGGAAAATTAGATATTTGAATGGAATAAAGACATACTATGGGTACATGAAAAATCATGGACAGACAATGGAGTATGGGAAGAACCCACTCCTGCTGAACATTATTGTGAACTATTCTCATTTAAGAGTGGACATTCGGAATGGCCAACTTGTAGCTAGAAAGATGACGGATATTGTAATGACGGGAACTTGCATGGAGCATACAGAGTTAGGAACACACTATGATGTCAAGATTTAGAATGGTAAGAAGCTTTGAAGGATGGAAAACTTAAAAACGAAGCTTTAAAAAATAAAGCCATTATGGAAGGAATGATTAACGAAGATGAAGAATCAAATAATGAAGCTTGGAAAAGATGGGACGATATTGAGAATACGACCTACAATCATGAAACAAGAGATTATAAGGAAACCAATAAAGAAATAAGGAAACCAAATGGTCATGGCATCAGTAACCTTGACTATGACCTGGTCAGGGACAACGTACCCTATCATACCTTCTATAAAGAGGAGCATGAAGATGAAGAAAGATGTGAATTATTTAATGACCTAGCTCAAAAGCGGCTGATTTGAAAGATTAAAAGATTTGAGATGATCAAGTATTCATTCGGGCACGATGAAAAGTGCGTTGCTATTAAGGAACATGAATACGATGATTTGACAAGAACAAATGAAGATGCATGCCGCGGATACCAAGGGAACTTTCAAAGCATGGATGAAGGATGGGTGGAAACGAGGGACGAGTAAAAGAAGTTGGAAGAGAAGTCTAACTTAAAGACTTCGCTGAAAAGAAAAGTGCTTCCTGGGAGACAACCTGAACATTTTTTAATTTATTTATCGAGTATGTCTTCCCAGACATCAATACGGCATATCCGCTCTATACCATACAGCGTATTAAATGTCTGGACGTTATTAGTCTTTTATTTTTTGCATATTTAAAACTTTATTGTCAGTTCTGTTTATACGACGTATTCATTATATGATACGGCGTATTTGGCAGACTGACCCGTACCCAGATACTTTTTACATGTTTTGTACTGCGTATCCTGGTTATTGGGATACAACATATTAACTGCCTGTACAATTTTTTTTGTTTTTATTAACCGTAGGATACCCGAGATAATATTGCATGGTTTTTCCTATATTTTGCACTAGACCTTGCTAGAAGGAAATCGACAACGTTGGTGAAGTATCGATAATCTAGAAATTCTTTCTCAAAAAATCAACATGGAGAATCTACCGAGCAAAATATCAGGGGAGTTTCTTATTCTAATTCTTTAATTTCCTATTTTTAAATGTTTTATCTATACAATGAAGACGTTGCATAATTTAAGTAGGGGGATGGGAATTGTCCTAGTTACATAACCTGCACACATAACCTTTATTAGATATTGTGAGGATTTAGCCTTATTTGTTTCCAAATATTTACCTAAATCCCAGAAAAATATGAGTGTGCAGGTGATGTTGTAGACTTTAAAACTTGGCTTGGTATATCTATTCGAGACCACAATAATGAGTACTATAGATTTAGATGGAGTAACTTGTTTAAATTGGTAAATTTCTAGGATTACACCCAAAAAGCGTACATATGTTGTATTATTAACTAACTACACCGGTTAGTTAACCCCCGTATAAACCTTTTGTTTACTCTTATTTTAAGAGTAAGATACCCCTAGAAAAACTAATACAACTAATCCTTTAGGATAACACCAACTATTTGTTTCGTTACACCTTTACACCTTAGTCTACCCTGTTAAATTAAGTCCATTTATCAGTTGCTAGTTGCTTAAAGTGTAAATTATGTATTTTTGTGTCTTGTGTCAATTTCTATCTCTGGCATGGTTGGGAAATTTATACATTGCAAATGGGTGTGTAAAAAGTAGTCAAACTCATGTATTTTTACTATCATCACAATTATTGGTATGTCTGAAGAATGAAGAAATATGGAAGAAATTATCCAGAGTTATTATGATCGTGAAGATGGTGAAATTACACCAACATTTGTAGTGTGTTGTTTGAAAAAAAGGAAAAAATTAGAAAATTGCTGCAAAAAAGGAGGAATGTATGAAGATAGTCTGTTTGTTAAAGCTTAAACCGATGATATTATTTGAAGGATCAATTATTCATTGATACATATTATAAATCAATGATGTAAAGTTTTGTATACAGTGGAAGATATCGCCACTTGTCTTGTAAAAGTATGTATAGTATGGATGAATAGAAAGTTGACCGTTACGAGAAAGCCAACTTAGGTTGTTGTTTTTGATCAATGATCAAGATGTTTGTGTATATATTTGTGTCTTTATCATGGTAACGGTCGGGAAAGTATCTAGCAACTTGTACCTTATTTGTTTGGACTTAATCTATTTGTTTTGTATTTTTTCATTTAACAACAATTATTGCTCTTTCCTAATTACTAACCCTTAGGTCTTATTCGAATGAGGATGCGAGCAATCACATGTGTCTATTCTGTCGTTACGGCCATGTACGTGTGATTTTTTCCTCCTTGTTGGTTTATTACTTTTTGGTGAAAGATTAGAAGATCCATACCCTATATCACTACTAGTCCTATTCTTTAGCTTATTCGCGTTAAGGTTTAAATGCAATCATATGTGTCTATCCCATTATTATGGGTATGTATGTGTGGTCTTTGTCACCTTTTCTAGAATATTGGTATCGATAGATATTAGAAAGAGTGATCAAAACCCGTATAAGCCTTTTAAACCTAATTTACCTCTATAAACTTGTTACTCCTTAGCTTTAGTGGTAGAGATGTGTATCCTTGCCAAGCTTATGATAGAATACTCGTTACAATCAAACAATTAAGCGAATTAGTTACATGTTACCACATAGATTAGTTGAGGGATTTAAGTTTTTTCATCTTCCTATTTCATGAGGTGTTTGGTTGTGTACTAGTGATTAAACGAATAAATGCTTAACAGAAAAATCCTTAGGGATACATTTTCATAAATTTCTAAAGGCTCATTGAGGACAAGTAGGATTTAAGTCAGGAGATATTTGATGACATAAAATAACGTCACTTTTATATCCTCATATACCCCATGTAAATTACCCATTTTGTATAAATATTGCAAGAATTGTTACTAAATCATTTATATTTGAGAACTGCAGTAATTATGGAGTACTTTGTGAAGATTAGCTAAAAGGCACGCATTCTGGAGCTTAAACGAAGAAATATGAAGAAATTGTTCTGACATTCTATACGCCGTATCCATCAAGGAAGATATGGCGTATCTGTGCCTGCACTTCACAAGAAACCACGAAGAACAAAGTCCTATACACCGTATCCAAAAGACTTCCATACGCCATATTTAAGATATAGTATATGAAGATTCTGGAAGATATTGAACGTGGTCCCTACTCCAAGAAACCTCCAATATGCCGTATTGACCTCAACCAATAAGGTGTATCGACTAAATTCCAAACAGTATAAATAATAACCCTAAAAATGATTTTTCAGTGTGCTTGATCATATTTTCGATACCTTAACCAAAAAGTCAATTTTTAGAAGATAATAAGAGCAGAAGAAGTCAAGCAAAGCTATTAATTCTATAAGAAACATCGTGTAATCTCCTATACTCTAGTAATCGTTTGATTTTTGGTATCATTCGTTTAACTCAGTTAGTTTATATAACAACCCATAATTTTCTAGTATTTTCATCAATGTAATATCTACTTACTATATTAAGTACAACCTTTTTCACGGGAATATTTTTCATCTTTATTCCATTCCATTATGTAACCTAGTTTACATTTCTAAAGTAAACGAGCTCACGTAACCTCTATCAATGCCATCTATATCTATATCATGTAAACATCCTAATATGTCAAGTCTATATCTTAATATCATTTTTACTAAGTACATTATCTATTTAACGTACTTTTTAAAACGTTATATCAAAACAAGCATTAAACGTAAACGTTTATATCAAAACCCTAATTATATGTAATATATACATATAAAATGAATGTGCAAGCCTTCAAGAATGTGTACAAGTGTACAATTCACCACATTTCAATTATACTTTCCTTCCAAGTCAATGTATAACACATTAAAGCTCAAAGTACAAGTTAATAATGCAAGAAAGTCAAACTAGGTCATTTTACCTCCAAATTCATTCTAGTTTCTTACCACCACTTTAACACAAGGTACAAGCACTTAATACATGACTTCTAAACCCTAAACCTAATCCTTAAATCATTCTAAAACCTAAGCTAAAACCCTAAACCTTAAATGAAACCGTAAACCCTAAACGAAACCCTAAAACCCTAATTTCACTTTAAACCTTAAACTAAACCCTAAACCTTAATTCTAAACCCTAAGCCTTAATCCCAATACTAACCCTAAACCCTAAACTATCCTTAATCCTAAACCTAACTCAAAATTAAACCAAAAACCTTAACCCAAAACCCTAAACCTACCCGATACCCTTTTTCTTTAATTTCTACCCATTTTAAGCAACCAAGCACCTCAAGCAAGCATCCTAGCACCTCTATGACATCACCTAGCAGCTACCCTAGCACCTTACAAGCACCTTATTCACCACCTTGGCCACCAAGTTTGCAAAATCACCTCCTTGTTACTTATATGTAACTGAACCCCCCTAAAACACTTCCACCTTACATATCTACCTCCATAGCCCACAATACTCACCTTATAGCCTCCCTTAGTCATCACTCTATAGCCCTTGAACCCCTCTCCAAGTTTTCTTGGCCACCAAGGTGATTTTGAGCCCTATAAATAGCCAAACACCCCATTCATTCAAATCGCACCTCAAAAACTTATCACCACTTAAATGGAGTTCTAACTCAGACCAAGAAGAATCAAGTGAAGTCCCTAAGCTTAGAATAGAAGCCAAGAATCAAGAAAAAGGAGCCCTTGAAGTCGTTACTAGGCGTACGAGCTTGAAAACCCCATTTTGACCCATTTCTAGTTCAAGTAAGCTTAAATCTTGTTCAATATGCTTACAATATGTATTATAATGTTCATAATACTCTTAAGATCATATATAAACTCTTTTTTGAAGCCTTGAATCCTCAAACCCATGTGTTTTTGATTAAAACCCTAAAAACAACCCATTTTGATTTTCTAGCTAACGAATCCTTTTTCTAAACTTTTTTTATGTTAGAACATCTTATTTTTGATTATTCTAATAAGTTATAACCTGGAAATATCATGTGGAACTTAAAATAAGCTTGCATGGCTTTTTGGGCTTGTTTTGCAAATATTTCCATGCATAGGGGTATATATCATAACTTTCTGAAATTTATAACTAAAGGGGCTGAAAATGTCATTTTCCTAAAGTTATAACTATAAGGACCTATTTTGCCAAGTTACAAAGTTAATGGTTTAAATTATATATACTTTATATATAAATGACTAAAGTTGTAAAAGTTTATAAATTAAGGGTATATATTGCCAATTTTGCAAACTTAAAAATATAAAATATGATATTCTTATATAAATTATAAAAATATATATTAATATTATAAAACTCAATTTTATTAAAACCCGACATATTTATTGTTATTAATCATAAATCGACGCATTATTACGTTATATATTTAACGTAATTTTTCATCGACTGACTTTTGAAGAAACTTAAAATCTTATCATATCACATTAATAGGGAATTTCATATGAAGGGTTTCATTTGAGTTTTCGTTTTGATGAGTTTGCTGGGTTTACGATTTAAAGTGCCCTGGCTCCTCAAACGATACTACATGGCCTCTGGATTATGATAGCCCGAACAATGATACAATATTTCTATAATTTAATAAATCAAAGATATACGTTAAACTTTGTAAAGTTTTGAAACATAAAACATCACACTAAGACTTAACATATTACTTCAAGTTGCGTGACAAAGCCGTTACATTCACTTGATATACTTTTGCCATTAATCAGATTTCCCTGTACTGTTAAGGTGAGTTCATAGCCTCGCATTTCAATCTTTTGAATTATTTATAAACCCACGAGGGGGATACATGATCAATTGTTTTTAATATACACAAGTACTTAAAACCGATATTGTGAGTTCATAGCCTCGCATTTTAAATCTTCTAATGTTTCATAAACCCGCGAGGGGGATACATGCTCAATTGTTTTTAATATACTTAAAACCGATATTATCAGTTCATAGCCTCACTTTTAAATCTTCTATTCCATAAACTCGTGAGGGGGATACATGCTCAATTGTTTTTAATATACACAAGTACTTAAAACTGATATTGTGAGTTCATAGCCTCGCATTTTAAATCTTTTGGATACTTTATAAACCCGCGAGGGGAATACATGCTTAAACCATGAATGCAAGTGTTTTTCCAACTGTATGCTAGATATATTATTGCCTAAGTACCTTCCACTGCCAATATTTCTTAAT
>BQNB010038624.1:0-48624 GCA_026074375.1 Tanacetum coccineum | reverse complement strand
ACATTACAATAAGCTAAAAAGGACTTAAATTATAAGCTAAAAAAACTAAAAACTAAGTTGCCCAAAGGCTTACAAATGAGCATATTTATTCTAAGCCAAGAAGGTTCTAGGACTTGTGCTTTCTTTGCGAGAGCTCTTGCAGGTGTGTTTGTTGTGTAAGAGGCTTCAAAGACTCATCTTGGCCATTGAATTTGAGTAGTGTCCAAGTCGCTTGATCATAGCCCTTCATCTTTTGTATTGATTCCTTGACGAATAGAAATGCAAGGGATTGCCAAGGTGGCAATTAGTGGGATAAAGTATGGGGTGTGTAGACAAAGTGGAGAAGAAAGGGGAATAGTGTTGGCATTTTGGCAGGTAGTGAGGACAGGACACACACACTTTGTGTGTGGGAGATATACAGTGCTTCGCGCTATTTTTAAAAGTTTAGGAAATGGGCAAAACAAGCCCCTCAAGGTGTATAAGCACATTGCATCCATTGTCCTTGAGGCTTGCAAATTTGGTCCTTGGAGTTGGGTTGGTGTTTGCACCGTTAGTCCTTAAAGGACTAACGGGGTAAAGGTTAAGGGGTAATGGGTAACAGGAGTTATAAGGGGTGTGGTTTGGGTTAGTTTGTTGGGCCGGGTGTGGTATAAAAGGGACTTTGGGTCTTTTATAAGGTTTAAGGGTTTATAAAGTTTGTAAAGTATAAGTGGGCTGACCCAGACCCACTAGGTGGGTATAAGTGAGCCTACTTTTGGCAATTTAGGTTTTCGGGTTTGGTTTTCGATGATTTTTCTAATGCCACTTCCCGAGGTTGACTTTGACTTTGACTTTTTTGTTGACTTTGACTTTGTCTTTTTGACTTTTCGTGGTCTTTCCATTCTCGTGCTCAGTTTTGTCCTTTTCTTAGATATCCGTTACCTGCACAATAAAAATGTAAAACATACAAATACAATGTATTTTTGGTACGTTTTTGGTCATTTAAGTCTGGTTTTAGTGGTCAAAAGTATGTGTAATTAAACACATACCAATGAGGAAGAAGAGGAAGAGTATGAAGATGGTGAATATTTTAACTCGTTCCCAACTATGGAGGAATTAACACATCATGAATGGCTTTTAAAGAATCCTCGACCCCCGTGGGTAAAAGCGAGAATAAGAGCCAGAAGCCGGAACAACATCAAAATTTCCTTTATGATCGGACACTTCTTCAAGAGACATGCTTACATAGACCTAGAATCACCAATCAATGTCATGTCTAGGCGTAAATATAATCGGATCATGACTTATGAGCTTGGATCGAGGCAGAAACCGTCAAACCCCAATAAAATTAGTAACTTTGTTGGAAGAGTAAGAAGTATAAAATTTTTTAAAGGAAGCTTCGCCTACGAATGCGACTTTATGATATTGGAAGATACCACTTGCATTATTGATCGCCACCTTGGAGAAATGGCTTTTGGAAGGCCCTTCATTGATGAAATCGGCCTTGTTTACAATAGAGAAGAAGAAACGGTCATGTTTAAACAGGATGATGAGAAAATTACATTTAAAATGCCTCACACCATGGAAATATTTAAGCAAACATGACTTATGGGTTTGAGCACCAATTCCATACCCCCGTCTGCCTATGAAGAAAACTTTGGCCATGGAAGGACACACTACTATCAAAGCTTACTTATTGGAGATGAGTACATGCAAGATGGACGTGATACGAGAGGAATTAGGCATTTGATGAGATTAGAAAAATAAATGATGGGAGATAAAGAAGAAGTTACGTAAGGACGAGTGATTTCGAGTCTAGCTACAAGACTCGTAAATAAAGAAAAGCGCTTTTTGGGAGGCAACCCGATATTTACTTTTTCCAGCATATTAGGAGTGTCTTGTGTTTTAATTCTTTATTGTTTGTTTTACTATGTTTGAATTATTTTGTAATCATGCTTTGTTTGTTTGTAACTTCGTCTTATTTGCAATCAAAGCTATTTTGCAACAAAATAAGTGTAGGGGAAATATCCGGTTTTTAGAACCAAATTCAAACATTAAAAATGAATTGTTTTGAATAATCTGCGTCAGTTTCGAGTCATATGATTGAATTATTAATTATCAGGTTGTTATGCAGCATTTTGTACAGGAGAATAATTTATAAGAATGAGTGTAGGAAATTTTTCATCAAAAACGAGAAATGAGTTTTCACAGAGTGTGGAGACGGCGTCACGATTTACACGCGACGCCATCACCGCGACACTTGTGACGGGGTCAGGATATTCCTGACGGCGTCAATCGCCCAGTTACAGGAAAACTCGAAAATTTTAAGTATTCTTAAAAATATAACTTGTACAACACTTAAGAAAGTTTAAATTCTTTTACAAACTTGCAAAACCCTGAGTTTAACAATTCTCTCATCCTATCTTTACTGTTTTAATAGAGTCGAAACCCTAAACTCTTAATGTATATGTATCTATCCCATTGATTTTATGCTTGGTGTAGTTGTCCTTATCTTTGATTACATGTTATATTTGATGAGAAGAAGCTTGGAAGATCTTAGGATGTTTTCATCAGATGATTCTTGGAGGACGAGTTAACCAGTTATCGCATGTTTCTTCTCCATTATTAAGCAAACCAGGGGAGTACTAGTTTCTTTTCCTTGTTTTCTTTTCCCTTTATTCATTTTTACGGGTACTTCTATAGAACATTGGGGACAATGTTCAACTTAATTGTAGGGGGAAATAAGCCTTAGAAACTATTCTTTCATTTGACATTTGCTTTGTCCTTAAAATAATGGGTAATATATCAAAACATAACATAAAAAAGGTAATTTTGACCAAAATTTTGTAATTTTTTATGACACATACCGACGAAAACCAAGTATGTAAGGTTCACCTTTTCTAGAGCATTGATAGGAATGTATATGACTAGCATAAAAACCCTCAGAATTCCACCCCCAAAATGTAAGGTTCGCCTTTAGATCTTTAGGATTTCGGGTATCCATTATCGATACCCAAGATAGTTTATACCTTTAGCTTTCTCAAGTTAAGGAGTGAGCAGTCATATGTGTCTATTCCGTCTTTACAGATGTGTATGTGTAGTCTTTGTCGCCTTTTCTAGAGCATTAAGATCGGTATTAAATTATATGAGTGTATCGATAGTATATTAAATTCTAGAACTTGTTATTGTGATGCATCCCGAGACCGCATAATGAGCATTAGGATTTGCTAGATAAGAGGCACTAGGATTAACCCATGTTTTAAACCTGTAATTGTTATTATGGTCACATCGACTATATAACTATCCCACACCCTTGTATGTACTCACCTTTAGGATACCCCTAGTACAACCCTCCAAGCCTATCCTTTTTCATGGTTCTCGTAATTTTCTAGTTAAGCCGAACTATAAATGAAGATCATTGTCACCCTTAAACCAATCGTTACACCCAAATCGCCTTAGCCTACCTTATATGTACTCACCTTTAGTACATTATTGTTTTAACCCAAGTTAATTATTGAGTACACGGTTGTTAAGTCCTTATCCTTGTAAATACTGTTTTGGGACGATTGGGATTCATGGTCGTATTTATTTCGTAGAAGAATGGGGAAGAAAAGTTAAGTCAATACCCCCATATTTTTGTCAGATGATCTCCATGTTATTTTGATCCACCTCAATATGGGTCATTAGTTAGAATGTAAATATCGAGTATGTAAAAGCTCAAGTGTAGGGGTACGTGTTATAAACCCTAAGTTATGATGTATTATGTTATTAAAAAAAGAGAAAATAGAAAAAAAGAAAGAGATTGATGTAAAGTTGTTTTGAGTTTGTATATCTTCGTCCGAGTCTTGGCTTAGCAACCAAAGTAGAGTGTATTTGTGTAAATAATTAGCTAACCCTTCCACTTCAAATTCACCCCAAGCCACCCAAATGTATCCCATCCGTTTCCGTTTCCATTATATGTTATCTTACACCTATACCCCACAACCCTTTAAAAGACCTCTTTGATAGTAATGAATAATGCTTATGCCTAGCGATAGAGGTTTGATCCTTTACCAAATATGCTATGACAGGTAATGAGTATTGATTTTTTGTTTCCCTATTATATTATAATTTATTATACACCCGAGAGAAAGAGAGAATCCCCAAACACTTGCAAATCCCAAGTGTAGGGGTATTTGATGAGGTGTCATTTTATATAATATGTTGAGATCATTTAACCTCCTAAATCGTGCAAATATGCCCAGATTATGTGCTTAATCATTTGTTTTTAGGTTTTTAGCATTTGGATGACATTTGAAGGGAATACACATGACTTAGGCTCATTTAGAGAAGAAATGAACGAGATTACAGACCTACACCAAATCCTTGAAGAAGTATTGCTTACAGAATGTGGAGACGACGTCGGAGGCTTAAAGCAACACCGTCGTGATCCATCTAGTGACGGCGTCAGAGATTTAGTGATGGCGTCAGGACGTAGCCGACTCAATGAGGATCTAGAATCATCCACATAGTGACAGCGTCAAGATTACAACGCGACGCCATCGCAACGATATCTCTATATATATTAAACCGATTTTTGGGTTTCAAGTGTGTAACTTTTGGGATAACTTTGTATAACTTAGGAAGACTGATGTGTCATTGTGTGGTGTATATTTTATTGATTCAAGTTTTAAATTTATATTTTGCTAACTCAACCAAAACCAACACTTTAACGGGAAGTGCACCCGATCGGTAGTAGTTTTGTGGTAAGTAGGGTGTCGATCACTGAGAGCGAGGTTAAATCTATCAATTTAATTAATATCTTGGTTATCTAATCTATGTTAATTCTATTCTAATCTAAACTTATGTTAAACCTATGTCAGTCTAAATCCGAATTCTAATGGGAAAATAGGGGTTTTCAGCCTGAGAGACTGGCACGGTTTGGTTGGTGACTACAATCAATTCAAGACACTGTTACCCATGCAAGCTGATAGACAAAAGATAAAAGAGCGATCGAACCTTATATAAGAAAACTGTATTAACCATTATTAATCCAATTAGAACGTTGGTTTGTTTATTAAGTGCAATGATTTCTTCTCTCGAGGTGGCATATCATTTTTAAGACTTAGGCGTTACATCATCCTAAGACCTAGACACATTAGTTCTGTCACAATTAAAGCATCCGCATAAAGCATCCTTATTTGCTGATTATAATCTCTCTTAGGGATTAAAGCAATGGTGATCTTGTTAAACCCTAGCTCATAGAGACTTTACCCACTTACTGCTTAATGAAAATTCATACACTAGTAGTCCACTAACCAAGTATTTACTAATTAATTGAGAACATACTCGTTGATCCCTGAGGTCACCTGCCGGTCTAACTAAGCTCACAATCTAAGGGCAAAGATAGGTCATTATTTGTGATCCTATTGGTCTAGATGTATAAATCACTATATGAAGAGCCATCCCAGCATCTAGATTACTTGGTCTGTATCACTATATCCAGTTGAATGATAGGTCGCATACAAAAGCATGTAAACAAGTATAAACTGATAAACATAAACAAGTAATCAACAATAAATTAAGCAATTGAGATAAACAAACCAAACATTTAGATCTTCATAATAATGGCTAATACCCGAAGGTATTAGCCTTCAAATGTCATTATCAATACAAGAGTATAGGAGATTACAAGTTGTTTCCTATGGAATTAATTACGTTGCAAGACCTCTTCTGCTCTTCTTCTCTTCTAAAAATTGACTTTTATGGTTTAGGTATCGAAAATATGATTTAGCACACTCAAAACCCGTTTTTAGGTTTTCTATTTATAAGGTCTGGAATATGGTCGATACGGTGTATTGACTGAGGTCAATACGGCGTATCGGGGGTTTCTTGGTGTAGAGACCACGTTCGATATCTTTCAGAATATTTTATTTCCATAACATGAATACGGCGTATTGGTCTTCTCTGGATACGACGTATTGGATCTTGTTCCTTTGTGGTCTTTAGTGAAGTGCAGGCACAGATACGCCGTATCTTCCTTGATGGATACGGCGTATTGGATGTCAAAACAATAATCTTCAAATGTCTTCGTTTAAGCTCCAGAATGCGTGCCCTTTTGCTAATCTTCACCAAGTACTCCATAATTACTGCAATTCTTAAATACAAACGATTAAGTAACAATTCTTTGCAATAGTTAAACTAAATGGGTTATTTACATTGGATAAATGATGCTATAAAAGTAACGTTGTTTGATGTCATCAGTGTCCCCTCTTCCTTCAAGCACTTCACTTATTCTATCCTCTCGATCTCTGCTTTGGGCAAAATATTCTCCCTTTCTCTTTTCCTAGCATTCTCCAATTCCCTAATCGATTTCTCAAAGTAGCACGAGTGCACCCTCATTTTCTCCTCACCATATTCCTCGTACCTTAAAGAATATGCCGCTTCATAACACTCTTGCCTCAACATATCAGTTTCATCTTCCAATAATAAATCGATATCATCTAATCCATCAACTTCTTTACATATCCACATTTTCTTCCTAAAAAATTCTTTTAAAAAACACTTGTTGTTTTCGCTTAGCTTATCGTCATAAATAAAATACTCATCCAACTTCTTTTCATATTTAACATCGTCCTTAATGTCGATGTCATCATCAAGATTATTATACTTATCTACTAATGAAATAACTTCTTGTATGGTTTTAAGTAAAGGGTCACTGTTTCAAACCTTAAGTAACATATGGAATAACTCAACGTCATTGACATCAGCATCAAAGGCGTCACCATCGTCGTCATCTGATGATTCGAGGTATTATTTTCGTCGAAAAGGATGTAGCCGGGAGGTGGATCTTGTCTACGAGTGCTTCTCATCCTATGAGGCTATAAATGATGATCGATTGTGCTGTAGTTGTGTTGAATGTATATATACCTTATGGTAAGCAATGGGCCAAGAGCCCAATACTTAATTTCTATTTTCATAATTAAACTTTTTTGGTCATTTTGTATTTGATTATACAGTAGTTTTTCAGTCGATGTATTAAATTTGTATATGTACACAAGGATTGTTAAAACAGATATCCAAAAAGTAAAAGTTATCAACTGATCAAATGAAAAACAAGATGAGTACATTATAAGACTAGTTGAGGGGTAATTAATCACTAAACGGATGTGTAACTTTGTAAGTGTTGGATAATTATGACAACAAACCCGAAGTTCAATCGCGAAACACTAGATCACGAGTTGTATCAAGCACAAGTAGCAAACATGAGGGACTACAAAGAAGCGACAAGGCGACAAGAATATGCACACGTTATACCCTCGTACCAAACCTTTATTAAATCCCCAAGAAAGCTATTACAACGAGGAAGAAGAATGAATGAAAACTAGCATCCCCCTCATCTCTATTTATAGAGATGAGGGGGTGGAAACCTATCCTAAGTCGAATAGGAAACTCCTTACCTTGAAAAGCAAGCTAAACAATTTCTAGTTTTAGTCTAATCCTAATTTAAATTACAACGTAAACTTAACCCCCTAACCTATGTTTAAATTTAGTCATAATATCTTATAATTTTCTCCTTAGGAGTAACACTTAAACATAACCGATCCTCAACATCTTTTCCACATGCTAGAACCATGTATTGTACTTTAGTAATTTCCCTAGATTAACTTCCATAGACTCCTTCACTTTCTTCTTTTCAGCAATATTACCATCTGCACCCTCTTGACCAGGTACTCTGGTTACCATAATGTTTGCCCCCACCTTTATACAAGGTGTATCTTTTCCTGCTCCTTTACCAAGCAGACCATGTTTATCTTTTCTTCCATTTGCTTATCCTCCAACCGTCTTTGAGCCACTACAACATCATTGTTACTAACCTGAAAAACCTCAGCTTTACGATCCTCTTGAGCTCCATGCAGTTCCACCTCAAACCAAACACATTTTTCAACTTGTACTCTGTGGACTCCTATTTCAACACCATGACCAAGTTGTTTGAATCCAACTTGCTTTGAATCCCTATGTTTTTGTACACCAAAAGTCATCACTTTTGCCTCCAAACTATACACACAGTTCTTTTTCCTGATCTCAGTCATCATAACCTAAAAACCTTTGATCACCTTGATTCTACCTATCTGCATCTTTACAGTATAACCCTCTTTTTCAAGAGTACTCAATGAAATCAAACTTCTTCTTAACCCTAGAACATACCTGATATCTTCCGGTATAAAGTTTGATCCATCATGCAACTGTATCTTCACTTTCCTTGTCCCTTTGATAGTGCATGTCCTGTTATCACCTAACTAAACCGTACCACCATCAAAACCCTTAAAGTCATACAAGAAATCCATCATGTGTGTCATATGATAAGACCCACCTGAATCCATTACGAATTCAGTCATCTCATCATTTCTGACTACCACCAAGGCTTCTCCAAAGTAGGCGATACTGATGTGTGCTTAAACACATATCATTTTAATCTTGAAAAACACTATAAAACGGACTAATAACCATAAAATATGTGAAATTATATTGCAAATATGCTTGGTATGTATTATTATGTCTTGCAGGTACAAAGGATTGAAAACAATGCAAAAACAATGATTTTCGAGTGAGTTTCGATGACGTTTTCACGTTTATCGAGGTTCAAACGAAGTTGTAAAAATTCCCTGAGCACTCCATTGGAAAGAGCATGAAATTACGAGTCCATCGATACTTTCCTCATATTTTGAACCCTCCTAAATCTCCTTAAATGAACCAGTCAAATTCCTAATTTGACCCCCTTTTATTAATAAACTGTCCGAAAAAAGGCTATCCCAAATGCCCTTAAGAAAAATAAATTTTAACTCATAATTTATAAACATGCTTGAGCTAGAGTTGGCAAGGGGAACCCTTAACACAGAGCCTCGAGGTCACACTGGTTTCGAATCCTAGCGTGAGCTGGGTGAGATATATATCTCGGTTGCCACGTGGCACCACTCAAGTGGTGACACATGGCGACCCGACCCGAGCCAGACCTGACACGGCCCAATCCAGACCCGACCGGGCCCGATCCAGACCCAGTCAGCGTTGACCCGTTGACCGGTTAACGGTCAACGTTGAGCGTTGACTGCTACGTCAGCAAGTGGGTCCCACTTACTGACACGGCTGATGACGTGGTTGCCACGTCAGCAATGACGTGGCAAGTGGGACCCACTATAGCCACGTGGCGGCGGTTGTCCAATGATAGCCTGCCACGTGGCAGTCTGACATGATTATTGTGCAGGTGGCGGCTGTCAGTCTGAGGTAGTAGGTACGAGGTTCAGGCTATGATTAGGTACGAGGTTGGGGGCCAATGGGAGGCCGACACATATCCAAAACGCGTCAAAGCCAATGATTGGTACGAGGTTTGGGAGTTTGAGCCAATGATTGGTTGTCAGGTTCAGTACGAGAATTCTAGAAGGGGACGCGTGGCAGGTATTGGTTGGCTAAGAAGGGAATATTATGGCTAGCAACAGACGCGTCAGGAGGGCAGCTTTGGCATTTATGAAATTAAGAGGGTTTTAAAGGGGTGAAAAGACCAAAATACCCCTCTTCACATGGGCCTATATATATCATTTCATTTCCAGCTTTGAGGATTATTAGTTGGTAGGTTTATTTTCACACATAGTAGTTAGTGTAGGAGTAGGAGTAGTGTAGGAGTAGTTTTTAGCTTATTTTGTAAAAGCTTTTAAAGCTTATTAGATCTAGCTTATTGTACTTTAGGCTTATTAATGAAGATATTTTCTATATGAAGGTTGGTATTACTTATGCTTATTTTCTTTTTCTAATCCTTTATTTTTCTTATTTTCTTTTTCTAGCTTATTTTCAAATAACCTCTTATTAGCTTATTTTTTGATCCTATCTTTTAAGCTTATATTCGAATAAGTTATTTCTATAGCTTATTTCAAAAAAGCTTATTTAATATACTTGTTGGTTTTGGTTTTCTTTTAAGCTTTTCATATAGTTTATTTTTGTTTTATTGAAATATAGCTTATTATTCAGATAAGCTTTTCCTTAGCTTATTTGTTTTAGCTTATTTCTCATATTATTTTAGTTTAAAAAGCTTATTCGAATATGCTCTCTTAGCTTATTTTGATTGCTTATTTTTCAAGTTGGTCTTTTTATTATATCTTTTAGCTTAAAGTTTGTAGCTTTTTATTCTAGCTTATTGTTTTAGATCCAATCCTTAAATATACCCGTCTCTCGTTCACTTTTCGGAGTAGAACACCTTAGTTTTGGGTGGATTTAGATCTAAAGTTTTCATTTTTTAGCTTATCGTCTTTAGTTTAATCTATAGCTTATTATTATTATTTTGTTCATCATAATCCGTGTTTGTGTTTTAATGCCGATGATACCGGTTCTACATCTAAGGCGAGGAGCAAAAGGGTTTAATAAGCTAGTTTAATATCTAAAGTTTAGAGCTTTTATAGATTTTACAAGCTTTTTAGTATATAAAGTTTATAACTTTATCATCTAATAAGTTAATAAAGTCTATATTTGAAATAAACTTAATTATTATATTTAGTTTATTAAATCAGATGGTTGTTTCATTTTTGTTGCTTCGATCGGGGTCTACTTTCCTTTCTTTCTCTATACTTAGTAGTTTTTAGCTTATTTTAATATGTTTATTATTGTTGATTTAGTTGTTGCCATGTTTAGTGAGTTGTTTAATATATGCTTGTTAAGTGAGTTGTGATTAGTGTGAAGTTAAAAAGGGATTGTTGATTAATAATTTTCAGATTATTTAGATTTATGTTTTGGTTATTTAAACGGGCAAAATCCGTAAGAATAATTACGCATTAATCTAGTAATTAATACCACGATAAAAGATTGTTTTCAAAATAAACCAATGTTGTGAGAAAATAGTTTTTTTACGGGTGCTAATTCATCGATAAAATCTTACCTTCACACTTAAGGATCTAATCACCTTACTTGACAAGCATATTTGTTTTAGATCTATTTGCTTAGTTTTAATTTAACGTATTATTATATCATTAGTTTAAAATCAAAACCAAAAATATTTGATAATCAAGCATCCAATTTGAAACATAAACGTAAATCTCTATTCAATTCTCGTCGTGGATACGACATCCGGAAGATTAATTATCACTTGTCCTCACATGATTCTTACATCTAACGGGAAATACTTATACTATTACTTCGACACGTTCTCACGAACGCTAACCAAGTTTTTGGTGCCGTTGCCGGAGAGAGTTGTATGATTTTTGCGTTGGTGTTTCGAGTTAGTTCCTTGGTGATCCTTTCACTTGAATTCCGATTTTTGTGAAAGTTTATTTTCGTCAATAAAATTTTTAAAATCTAAAAATATTTTCCATTTCAACTTTATTTTTATTATTTTCTATTATCTATATAAAATCCAAAAATATTTTACATTTTTACTTTCTTTTTCTTTTTATTCTTATTATATATACATATAAAAAGTTTCAAAAATATTCTCCTTTATCCTCTTATTTCATTTAATTCTTATTTTCTTTACCCTCTTATCCGTTTGATTCTTCGACATGTCTTCGTATAACCATTTTGGTTGCAAGTGGTGTGGAGGTCCGTTTAATGGTGGAAATTGTCCTGGCGGTAGCTGTGTAGGATCCGGAAATGAGTTTGTCTATGACCCAAATCCTTATTCTTATAATGAAACACCTAACTTCTTCAACCAACCTCCACAACACCAATATGAGACATACTCATGTGAGTTGTGTGGAGGTAGTCCTCACTATGGATTAAATTATCAAACACGGACCCCGCTTGTCTATGAGCAGGACCCATGTAGTAATCAAAACTTTAGTAATGACCAATCTCCGTATTATTCTACGAGTTTGCCACAGCAGTTTCACTGTTGTGAGGTCTGTGAAGGTCCGCATTATAGTTCTGATTGTCAAACTAGGAACCCGCTTGTCTATGAGCCTAATCCTTGTAACAATTATGACTTTCCTTATTTTGACCAACCTCCACAGTACCATATTGATCAGTCGCCTCCTCCGGATCTATATTTTCAAAAAAGTTTTGACGATTTTAAATTGCAAATAATGGAAAGTACGGAATCGATTCTTATAATGCTAAGGTCTAATCCTACCGTTAGCCTTATAGATACTAAGGAGAGTGATGATGTCTCAGAGGTGATTTTTGATGAGGAGAAATTTTCAAAACAACAAAGTATTGCTCCAGTCACACCTCCACCTCTTGCATACACACCACCCCCATCTTTCTTAGCTACCATAGAACCTGTAGTCACCTTCTTAACGGGGGATGAGGATTCTAGCACTAATCTCGTAAGGAAAACTGACAAATTCATAAAGTCTAGTGTTGATGATCTTGTCACGATCCTAAGGGAGTCTAAAGTGACGTCGGATAGTAAGTTAGAGTGTGATATGCATGTTAATACACCTTTACCCACCACTGATGTTAGAGAAGAAAATTTTGATATCAATTCACCTCTAGGAGAACATGTAGTTGGCTTTTTGATGGAGAACGAGGATATAGCTCACTTGTCTAGACATTTGGTTAAGCAACTTCTTAGTCATTTAGTCAAAAACCCGAGTTCTACCAAAAGAATGTTTGATAAGCCTTTAGGTGATGATTCAAAACCTAGATCTTATGATGTGACTTTCTCAAACTTTCTATTCGACTTTAATGATGATGTTGATAAAATATAATGCCTAAAAACATTACTAATATTTTTTCACATCTTTACGTTTTGATAATCACAAAATATAAAAACATTCAATGTAAAATTAAACGTAAACAAGTAATTATTAGTAAATTTTCATTTCGAAAATTATATCACTTAAAGGTATGAATAAATAAATGCTTAATGTATTTTATGATCAAAGGAAATTTTTATTCAACCTCACACTTTTATAAAATGTTGTAAACATTTTATAAACATTACAAAACATTTTCTACAATTAAAAGAAATGTTTTATTCAAAATAAACATTTTGAAATTCAAATTTTCAGACCTAAAACGGCTAGAAAAGTTCCAGAAAATTCCCCATACACAAAAGACAAACTGGGGAGGCCCTAGTCTAGGGCGGCCCCCTTAAATACACGGGCGGCCCCCTTAATTTTAAAGGGACCGCCCACCTATTAAAGGGGACCGCCCATAGGTAGACGCTCCTCCAGTTTGTCCTATAAATACTAGACTTTTCCCCACTATTTTCTCACCCTTTGCACTCATTCTTTCTGCCCAAAACAGCCCACATATCCTCTCTAAAATCCTATGATCATTTAATCATAAAGCTTTATTTCCAAGTGATCCAAGCTTAATTCCTCAAGTGCAAGAGAAGAATACTTCCATCATCAAGTGAAGAAGTATTACACATTTGTATGTTGTTGCAATCTTATTACATTCATATCAAAACTTGTAAATCTTTTGTAAATTTTGTAAAGTTATGTAGTTGCTAGATCTTGGTGATCTTTATAAGTATAGTTAGATCGTGGTGATCTTACCAACTAGTGTTAGATAGTTGTGATATAAGTAGTGTGGTGAAGTAAAGCCATAAAGTTGTGAAGAAGTCTTAAAGTTGTGAAGAAGTCGTGAAGTTGTGAAGTTGTAAAGAAGTCTTGAGGTTGTGAAGAAGTTGTGAAGTTGTGAAGAAGTCGTGAAGTTGTGAAGTCGTGAACAAGTCGTGAAGTTGTGTTGTGATAGATTGGTTCTAGCTAAGATTAGAACTTGACATTTAGCTTTGTGTCGTAAATCGGTGTAAGCAACGTTGTGTACGGTTTTCTCCGCCATAAGGGAGTTTGTTAACATAGTGAAGAAAACTCTCGAGTTAGGTGCTCGGGGAGTGGAGTAGGGCGAAGAGGTGCTTCGTTACCGAACCACTATAAATCCTCGTGTTGTGGTTTGATTGTTCTTACTCTTATCTCTTGTCTTACTTTATCATTTCATATACTTATATTGTTCATATTGTGCAAACATTGAATTCACAAAAAGTCGAATCTAAGTTTTACAAACAAACATAAACCTTAAATTAAAAAGCGGTAAACTATTCAACCCCCCTTCTAGTTTTCCACAATTGGTATCAAGAGCCACGCTAAACAAGAATTTTAAAATAAATTGTATTTTAAAACTTGAATCGATCTATGGAATCAGAAAAATATTTAGAAGGGCAATCTATGCAAAGACCACCACTATTTAAAAGTGATGGATTTATTTATTGGAAAAATAGATTCGAAACTTATGTGAAGTCAAAAGATCTAGATCTTTGGCATGTTTAATTAACCGATGGTTATTTTCCACCAATTCCAAAAATAATCCCAAAACTAAAAAAGGATAAGTTGAAAACTTCTCATAAACAAAACATGATCATAAAAAGAACTTAGCTAAAAACAATGGAGCCAAAATGGTAAATTAAAATTGCATTTAACCACGTAAAGAATATGAAAGAATTTGTATGTGTCAAACCGCAAAAGAAATTTGGGATACTTTGTTAATCACTCATCGAGGTAATAATCAAGTCAAAGCTAACAAAATAGATCTTCTTGTTCAATTATATGAACAATTCACGATTCTGGAAAAGGAATCAATAGATAATGCATTGCTAAATATTAACAGACTATTATTACTAGTCTAAAAGCACTTGATGAAGGTTTTTCTAGCAAGAATTGTGTTAGGAAATTTCTTAGGGCATTACACCTAAAATGGCGCATAAAAGTCACGGCAATTGAAGAATCAAAGAATCTAATGACTCTATCACTTGATGAACTCATTGGAAATTTGAAAGTTATAAGAAAGAAGGTAATTAAGAAAGATTCTGAAACCATCAAAAGCAAAAGAGAACAAAGTAGATCTATTGCCTTAAAAGCTAGAAAAGAATCTAGTAATGATGATAGCTCAACCTACGATAGTGAAGATGAAGAATACGCCATGGCCGTAAGAGACTTCAAGAAATTCTTTAAAAGACGAGGACGATTCGTAAGACAACCACATGAAGAAAGAAAATCATTCCAAAGAAATAAAGACGACAAAAATGGCAAAGGCGAAAGAAAATGCTTTAAGTGTGGAGATCCAAATCATCTCATCGAAGAATGTTCGAAACAATCAAGATATCAAAATTAGAAGGCGTTTGTTGGAGGATCTTGAAGTGATAACGACGAAGATGAAGAGGAAAAGACAAATGACGAAAAGTGTCTTATGGTTAAAGCTTCAAATGAGATACTTTCCGAAACTGAATACTTTAGTGATGACCAATCATTACTAGAAAACCGAAATGACCATAGTTAGATGAATACGTAGACTATGCAAATTAGGACTAAAAGTCATGGCTAAAAATAAAACTCTAAAAAAAGCTAAAATAGAATTAGAAAATGAAGAACTAGAATTAAAAGATAAATTATCTAGGTTAGAAAAAGGTAAGGAAGTAATTGAAGAATGTAAATTATGTCAAGAACTTAAGCTTGAAAATGAGAAGCTTAGAAATGAGATATCTAGGCTAAATTAATTTAATAATAGTAGTCACTCACTTAAGAAAATAATAAGTTCTCAAAAGTCTTCCGGAGATAAATCCGGATTAGGTTTTAATTTTACCAAAGGATCACCTAGCGAAACCAAACAAGTAAAGTTTGTAAAAGCTCAAGAAGTCGAGTCAAAAGAAAAATTGATAGAATTAAACCCATAATTTATACTTATAAATAATACTAAAATTCCTATTGCAAGTAATGATGAGGTAAAACGTTTTTACAAACCCTCCTTAAAACCCGGAGTCGGATTTACTAAACCCACAATGAGGTCTAAAACTCCACTTCCGAGAATGACTAATAGTCCTCGTCCTCGGTCTAAACCACCTCAACCTAGGAGAGACCAATGTAAACAAAACTATCCTAATCACATAATAAGAAATAATTCACATCCACTTAGTTTCACTCAATGTGGAAGTTGTTCACCATGTATATGTTGAAACCAAATGCAAAACATATGCGGAAACAATAACTTCGAATACATGAAACATTGGGGACCAAATGGCTAAGCCATCACAACCTTTGAAATAGTGTGCTCTCTACAAACATTCTTTGTCTCCAGATTAAGGAATTCATGATAAGGTTCCCATGAACCCTTATCATTTACATCATGAAGACATTAATGAAGATAATTCTAAAGACTAAGGTACGTCTCACTTTTCATATTAGTAGAATATAGATTATAAGTAAATGTCTATATGACTATGATGTTGTAGTGTAATTAGTTCTTAGAAAATTATTAGCCACTAAAATACCATTTGTTGGTTTTCTACTTGAAAGATTAGTTCACTATGATCTATTCTTTTGTGTTAGATTATTGTTTAAACGTTCTATAAAACGGAAATCTCTATGACCACATAGCAAACTCACTAACGAAAAGAAACAGCTAATGGTTAACAATTAACATAGAAGTAGATTAAGTCCGCATGAAAGATCCATAGACACACTATGATAAACAAACACCTTTCACCTAGAACGATCGCCTCAAATCCGTGTCAACCATCAACTACGTCTATCGGACTCACGTGTTGAAATTTTCCAACTAAACGTCGTATTATTTCGATTATCTTCGCTATCCATTCTTCGTCTCATCTTTATATCCGAATATACTAATAGCGTCTTTTTAAAAGAATGAACCCCTCCTTCAGCAAGAAAATTCATCACTAAATCACCTCCTCGAATTGACGTCTTGATATATCCTCTACGAAATAGTCAAAAAAACTTTTTAATTAAACAAAGGGTTAATTAATAATTGTCAATAATCATTCTCACAAAAACTGGCTAAAAATCAAAGAAAACAAATTTCTCAGAGGGCGGCCCCCTTAAAATTAAGGGGATCGGCCGTATAAAATGGGCGGCCCCCTTAATTAATTAAGGGGGGCGCCTATCTGGAAAAACACACACCCCCTTTCAGTCGAATTTTATACCAAACACATCATTCTCTCTTTTCTCGCTCACTTCCAAATGATCTATTCTTTCGTCAAGGAAAAGTTAGATTCAAATCTAATACTCCTCAAAGTAGGTTTGACAACTTAAATATTTCATCCGAAATATTCAAGTATCTTTAACATACAATCGCAAACGTTAAAGGTCATATCCGAAAATTCATATTCAAGCCTTTTAACAACATATGTTAAAACGCTTTTCCAAAAGCTAAAAGCTAACATCAACCGTCGTGTGACAAAGATCTTACAAGTTTCTACATAAGTGATTCGTAGCTTCTCTTATATACACATCCTAAGACTAAGTACTTTCACTTCCGTTAGTCTTTTCATCCCCTTAGGAATGTCACGATGTTTTATCACCATGAGGATCAAACTTGCCCATCGATCTTAGGATAGAAAACTAATCAAAATCTACCAAAAAGTTCGTAAACGTGTCATTATCTATTTAATAGTCTTGTTACTATTAAATATATTTCGATAAATCTTGACAACTTAATTATTTCATCCGAAATATTTAAGTATCTTTAATTGGCGAAATGCAAATTAAAATGTCACTCTTTATTTATGTCAAACTCGTTTCACAAAAACCTTAATCATGCCTCTATTATTAAATAGATGGTTAATATTTTCCGTCCACCTTTTCCGCTACTACCTTTAAGATAACCTCATACCTCGTCGTGTGATTGTTCTTTGAACATTCACAATACTCGAGAAAAGTTACATAACTTCGTGGATGAAGTTCGTTGTATACTAACCATCATTCGTCTTGACATTGTCAAGCTCATCGCTTACGTCTTTATTCTTCTTCATTTTTCCCTTTTATTCCAAAATTTATGTTCGGATGAGCACGAACTAAAAGGGAAGGGAAAATACTCTCAAGAACTCGCATTGGTGATTCTTATGCACCAAAAACCACATCAAAATCCTTCACCATAACCCTCAAAATCAAAACATCAAATCATCAAATTATCCATAATACGCTAGGGGCAATCACTGACAAGACAATCGACAACATCTATTGTGATAAAAATGCCAAAAGCAACTGCCGTCGATATCTCTCTCACTAAATCATACATCCTTAAAGTATCTTAAACTTCCGGCTTCTCTCCCACTCTCGCCCAATCTATTTTCACTAAATCCTTCTCAGTAAGCTGGTTGATGTCTAGATATGAGGGCCTAGCCTTCGGTGAGGCAACTTTAGCTTTAGCTTTTGCCTTTTGTTGTTCCAGCTCATCCTTTTGGGACTGAAGTAATTAAACATGAGCCTTTAACGCTTGAATTTGAGCCGATTTTGGAGATGGAGGATGAGGGATTGAAGTATCTTTAGGTATATCATAAGAAGAAGCATGAGTGTCTTTATCTTTGGCAACTTCCTCTTCCTCTTCACTTTTATCTGAAACAATTATTGGTTCATCTTGTGGGGAGTCAGGAGTGAAGAAGGCAGATCTTGTGTCTTTCAAGAGATCTAATAAATCCTCCAACTTTATTTTCTTTAAAATTTCATCAGCTCTGGACACCTCATTTGTACCTAAATCAGTTTAGGCAGTTTATAACCCATCTCTAGCAGATTTGGTTTGATCTACAAGAACACTTAGATTAGTCCCTGTAAATATGTGATCAATTTAATAGTTTTTGGTCCTTTATCCATACCTATCATTAGGAGCAGATAATCTAGGATCAACTTTAGCTGTGGAATCTGCTGAAGCATCATGTCCTGATGTAGACTCAGAATGCAAATGAAAGAAGCTGAATAAAACAGGTGCAATAAGAATTAAATGCAGACATACCACTACTGAGCTGAGGGTGGACTTCTTCTTCATTGGTGGCCCCTAAAGATGTTGGGCCACCAGCTGCTTGATGTGCCTCTTTATGCATTTCACCAACCACTAGTGTGGGAGGTGAAGGATGGCTTAGGCTTTTGTCCTTGGTCAAACTAGACAGAGTTTCTTTTTCTGATTGGCCAGTTTTGGATTTGGATGCCTCAGTCTTGGACTCAGATGTGTGTTCTAAAGATTGTTTTCTTTTTAGTCCACTTTTAGCTCCAGGCTTTTTGCCTTGGGGAACCTCCTCAGTTTATGAGGAAGTTTTAGGAGCTTTAGGATCCACAGGTACATCTAAATTACAGATGGCCTTCATGTGGTCAGTGAAGGGAGGTCCTTCAGTTTGGTTTGGCGTCAATGCCCAGTTGTGAACACTGAAGACCTAAGTGGGGTTTATGGTGAGCTTTTCATTATCATATTCAGGCATCATATATTCCGGTAGAAGGGATATAAACCTAGGATAGGGAACAACATTTTCCCTAGTTTTCTTGCTCAGTTTGTGAATTGTATCCTCCCATATTAGCCTAGCATAATCTACCTTTACTATATTGGCCAAACAATACAGGATGGTGGCATCCTTGTTGGATATTTAGTTTAGGTCATCTGTTTTCCCACCTAAACACTAGATGACTTGACCCATCAGTAGCCTCCACCTAGGAAGAAGACAACTCTTTTTGAGAGTTCCCTTTTCCCCAATCTCCCTAGTGTAACCTATTGTTGCAAACCATGGTCTCACTATTATTATGGAGGGTGGGGAAACATACATATTTGAGTGAGGTAGGTAATGAGCCCTAAGATCATTCCTAAAGGTGTTGATACCTATGTCTCCCCTAATTCCCCCTGTAGGAGTTGATACCCAAATCTTAGAGTCATCTAAGGTCTTTGCAGTATACCAAAATTCACTCAGGTATTCTTTGTATTGAGTTGGTGCCTGATAAATGCTTCTTTTAGACAGCATTTGGAAATGAAGTCTGACACCTCTTTAAAGTATTCTGAGTTTGGGTGCGAGGGATATAGAAGTGCAACTTCATTGTTGGTAGTGAAGGCAATCTCTTTAAAGGTGAACTCAATCTGATCTGCAGGTAAGAAAGGGTTTGGGCTTTTAGGTTTGTCAAGAGTGACAGGTTCTTCTCTGAGAGTGATTTCAGGTGAAAAGGGATTGTGTGATGATGATTCAGCCATTAGGGTTTTGAAGATTTGATCTGGTTTGAGGTGTGTGTTTTGTTTGAGTGAGGTGTTGAAAGGTTTGTGGTAATTTATATGATTGATGAAATTACAAAATTTTCTTTGAGAAATTATACTTATCACTTGAGGTTATACAGTTATGGGAATGTTTAGGGTTTGTTTTCAACATGTGTTCTAAACTTTGTATTTAATGAAAGTCAGCAAAGCATGCATCTGACACCTAGAACAGTGAATAGCCGTCTATTCAACTAAAAAAGTAGGTGAGAGAAAGATGATGAGGTCATTCTAACCTTTGGATATCCTCTATTAATATATTTTAATTAAACAACTTCTTTGAAAGGAAATTATTTTGATAAAATAATATTATTTTTGAAAATCATATATGTTTTAAAACTGACCTTGAGATTGATGTTTGAAAAAAAAACTGGACTAGGTTCAGGTTTGGTGTTATGTTATGCTGAACAAATTATTGTAATATTCATCATCATCAAACTTCCAGCGAAGGCGAAAAAACCCCAAATGCTCATGCAAATCCATGAATGAGACATATATGATTGCTCAATTACTTCACTCGAGAGACAACTGAAGAGTTAGATAAAATCATTTTATAAATTGAACTGAAAGAAATAAACCAGTTTTTTTTAGTTCTTGACTTGACCAATATATGTGCTCCAGCGAAGTCGACAAAACCACACATGCTCATGCAAATCCATGAATGAGATATATGTGATTGCTCAGTTACTGCACTTAAGCAAGCTAAAGGTTATATGCAAAAACTGAACTGACATTTAACATATAAAAATTCGTTTAGTTTTAGATGAAAGAGCTAAAGCTTTAGTTTTCTTCAGTCAGTACTGAAGCTTCAGGTTTTGAATCAATGTTCAGCATACCTAGTTAAACAATCAATCTTTTGAAAGTTGGCCCATCCAGAGGCTTGCTGAAGATATCAGCAAGTTGATATTGAGTGGAAATGAAATGTAATTCAATGTCCCCTTTTAGAATATGATCTCTGATAAAATAATATATGATATCAATATGCTTTGTTCTTGAGTGCAGAACTGGATTGTTTGAGATTGCAATAGCACTTGTGTTATCACAAAATATAGGTACCTTTTCATAAATGATATCATAGTCAGTGAGTTGACTCTTCATCTATAATATGTTGGCACAACATTCAGCGGCAGCTACATATCTAGCTTTAGCTGAGGACATAGCTACAGATTGCTGCTTTTTAGCACTCCAGCACACTAACTTGCCTCCTGGCAACTAACAAGCACCTGAGGTGCTTTTCTTGTCCATGTTGCACCCAGCATAGTCAGAGTCTAAGTATCCTTTTAGGTCAAAACTTGAACATTTTGGATACCACAGACCAAGACTAGGAGTACCTTTTAGGTACCTGAAAATTCTCTTAACAGTAATAAGGTAGGATTCCTTAGGATTTGCTTGATATCTTACACAAAGACAAGTTAAGAATTGAATGTCAGGTCTGCTTGCAGTTAGATACATTAGTGATCCAGTCATACCTCTATACTGAGTCTCATTTACAACTTTGCCACTAAGATCAGGTCCTAAGTTGTTAGGGGGTACCATTGGAGTTTTCACTGATGAACCATTTATGTTATATTTTTTTAGCAGATTCTTGACAATTTTTTCTTGGTTGATTAAAATGCCTCTTTCATATTGTTTAATCTGAAATCCAAGGAAATAGGTGAGGACACCCATCATGCTCATTTCATATCTTTGAGTCATCATTTTAGCAAGCTGTTTGCACCATTTTGTGCTGGTAGACCCAAAGATAATCTCATCAACATAGATTTAAACCAGAATCACATCAGTTTGAGTTTTGTAGACAAACAGAGTGTTGTCTATCTTACATCTTACAAACTTGTGTTTAGTGAGAAAGGTTGAGAGAGTTTCATACCATGCTCTTGGAGCTTATTTAAGTCCGTAAAGGTCTTTGTCCAATTTGCATACATGGGTTGGGAACTCATTACTCTCATAACCTAGAGGTTGTTTGACATAAACTTCTTCTTTTAGTTTACCATTGAGGAATGCACTTTTGACATCAATTTGATAAACTATAAAGTTCATGTAGGTGGAAAAGGCAAGAAAGATCCTAATTGCTTCAAGTCTTGCAATTGTAACCTAGAGCAAAAGTTTCCATCATAATTTATTGCCTTTTTTCTGATTGTACCTTGGTCTCGCAATGTCCTCTTGCTTTATTTTTTATGACAATTCCAGTTTTATCTCTTTTGTTCCTGAATACCCATTTTGAGCCAATTATGGTTTTACCATAAGGTGCAAGAACTAATGGCCAGACTTTGTTTCTGGCAAATTGGTTTAGTTCATCTTGCATGGCATCAACCCATCCTGGATGCTGTAGTGCTTTAGATACCTTTTTACGTTCTTCTTCAAAGAGAAAATCTACAAAGAGACATTCATGAGCTAAAGCTGCACCAAGGTCTTTGGCCATGGCTCTTGTGAGCATTCCAGCTCCTGGATTACCAATGATATTAACCAGCTCAATGTTCTTGTCCTAGACCATCTGTCATGAGGAGCTGGAGTAACCACTAATGGAATGGGTAAGGGTGGATTTGGGATTGGAATTGTATTTTATACTGAAGTATCCTCTACTCTTAGAGAGGATGAGTGTTCAAAGATATGAATGTATTCAGTGTTTAGGATATTACCAATGATTTTTTCATCATTGGTGTGATTGGAATGTTCAGAATGATCATCATCTAAGATTTCATCATTTTGAACAGATTGATCAGTTTGACCATTTTGGTCAGATAAAACTTCAATTTCAAGAACAACTGGTTCAGGACATTCATAGGGTTCTATGAAGGACACATCATTGTTGTTTGTTTAATACCTTTAAGAAGGCTCATAAGGATGAAGATATTCATCAGGTGGATATCTTTCATTTTCAGCAATGTTGATGTTGTCAACTGAAGGTTTTGAGAAATTTATAGCATCAAGGCTTTCATCAAATATGATGTGATAGGTTTCTTCAGTTTGCTGTCTTCTTGTGTTGAAGACTCTGAAGGCCTTGGAGACTAGTGAGTATCCAAGAAGATAACCATCATCAGCTTTTTCATTAAACTTTCCTAGGTAATCTTTATGATTATGGATGTAAACTGGACATCCAAATACATGAAGAAAGTTGATGTTTGAGATTCTCTTACAAAAAAATTCATAAGGAGTTTTAGGATGTCTTTTCACAATGGTAGATCTGTTTTTAGTGTAGCATGCAGTGGCTACAGCTTCAGTCCAGTATTGTTTTGAAAAGACAGATCCTAAAAGCATTGTTCTTGCAGCTTCTATGAGGGTTCTTTTTTTCCTTTCAGCAACAACATTTTGTTCAGGTGTGCAGGGAGAGGAAAATTTTTGTGAAATCCTTTTTTCATTATAGAAGTTGACGAAGATGCTATTTCTGAATTCAGTACCATTATCAGTTCTGAGTTGTTTGACTTTGATGTCATTTTGATTTTCAACTCTTTTGATAAAGGACATGATAGTTTCAGGTGCTTGACTTTTCTTCTTCAAGAAGTATACCCAGGTGTACCTTGAGTACTCATCAACAATGACAAGGGTGTACTTTTCATGGTTAATGGACCTAGGAGTTACAGGTCTAAATAAATCCATGTGAAGAAGATGAAGACATTTCTTGATAGAAGATGTCTGTTTTGTTTTGAAGCTGGCCCTATGATGCTTTCCCTTTTCACATGATGAACATGGTTTGTCCTTTGAGTAGACAAGTGAGGGAAGACCAATAACAAGATTTTGTTTTGCTAGTTTGTTGATTGTTTTGAAGTTTAGATGAGCAAGTCTTTTATGCCAAAGCCAGTTGAGATTGTCAGAGGCTTTGGCAAAGAAACAAGATTCTTGTGCAGAAGATGTCATGTCAAGAACATATACATCTCTTACTCTTGGAGCAATCATTACAACTTCTTTGTTGGAGTTGAAGATTGTTCCTCTTTTCACATCAAACTGAACAATATATTTAGCATCACAGAGTTGACTGATGCTAATTAAATTGTACTTAAAACCATTTACAAATGCTACCTTTGTGAAAACTATACCATTACACTTGATAGAGCCATAACCTTCAGTTGTGCATGTAGAGTCATCTCTAAACACCACTTTAGGTCCTGGTTGTTCCTCATATTTATGCAGGTAACTCTTGACACCAGTCATATGCCTTGAGCATCTACTGTCCAGGTACCAGATGGGCTTCCTGATGTTACATTACACAAATACATTCAGAATGGTTAGTTTTGCTTAGAAACCTACCTTTTAGTGGGAGTCTTGGATCTGTTAGCATTAGATGATTCAGCCCTAGTTGATTTTAGAGCTTCAGCCTTTTTGGCTTAAAGTGCTTTACCTCTTTTGAACCATTCAATATCATAGTGATTAGTTGTGGTATGAGTTGAGCTACCATAAGTTTCACATCTTTTAAAGGCATGTTGAGGATTTCTTAGATTGATCTCTCTTTTTGGAGATATAATCCTATTATGACCATTTGTGTCATTGTCATAACTTCCATATAATCTACATACGGGATAGTATAAACATTCATTAGATAAATGATATATACATCCACAGTGTATGCAAGGTGGAAAGAAGCGTTTTGATGGTCTTAAGAAATAAGATCTTGATGAAGATCTACCCAGACTTTTAAGACGTTGAGACATGTTCATGGTGGAAATGTATTCAGCATGATCACAGGTTCTGTGATTAGTTCTCTTACACTTTTTACAAAACAAAACGTTGTAACAATTCTCTAAGAGATTATTGTTTAGGCCACACAGATTACATCTCTTTTTTAAATGTGTTTTGTATTTGTTTTGAAGTGCATTTTGTGGAACCTGTTGATTATTTATGGTGTAAGATGATTGATTCTTGCAAATTTGTAATTTTAGGTTGTTAAGTTCTTTTATTACAATAGCCAAGGGAGGATCATCTTTAATTTTCACTCTTTAGTTTACCAGCAGGAGCTGAGTTAACTTTTGAAGCTGAAGAGCTTTTGTTACCCTTAGCAGGAGCTGAAGATGGTGTCACACCCCATAAATTTCAGGTCATTATTTTAAACTTTTCTGATTATTATTTTTGACTTTTATACGTTACGTTTAAAACAGGCAATTTTCCGGGAAGTTGTCTCGCGTAAAACTGAAAATCATCGTCAGATGTGTTTCGGCTTCGGACTTGGATTAGTCTACGTGTTATATGTATTATTTTATCATTTTAAAGTGTTACGTAGGTCACGATCACTTTCGTTTGCGATTTATACATTTTTTGCGTACGTCGTACGGTTTTAGCATTTTAGGTCAAACGGAGACCCGAAAACCCGTCACCTTTTCATGTAAACCTTAATTATCATATGCTTCATGTTTTAAGTTAAAAAAATTTGTTCTCCCTTTTCCCTTACTCTAGTTCGAACGTCCCAAGCCTCAAACAACTTAACCATAAGCCTTAAATTAAAACTTGAAGCATCTTTCACCTTTATTTTGAATTCAAAGCATGCACATGCAAGAAAGTGACATTCTTGTTCTCTTCCTCACAACATGCCAACATTTCTTACAACTTATTCACATGCATCCTTACAAGCTAGGACCACAACTCCACTAACAATTTAAATGATATATTCCTTTTATTTCCAAATGGCTAGAAGAAAATGTTTTGGTCCCCTTTTTGTGCCTTATACTAGACGAAACCACAAGAACTATGGAACTTTCTTGCCAAGCCATGGTTCATGAAATATCTAAAACCCTAAACCCCTTACCTTATAAATACTCCATGATAGAAGGTTTAGGTCATTTCACAAACACTTGCCTCACCAAAATTTCTTTTCTCATCTCCTTTTTCTTTCTTTGGTCACGGCACAAACACACCCCTAATAGGGTTTCTATATCTTTGATTTCTCTTCAAGATCTAGTGTTCCTAGCTATTATTCAAGGTTATTTAAGGAAGATACAAGTGTTAGTTCATTTGTTTAAGGGTTCTTGTTCAAGATTTAAGAAATCAAGGTTTCAAAATAAATTTAGGGGTTTTGCAAGATCTTGGTGTATGTTATAGATCTAGTGTTCAATCTTATTTCTTCATCATGTATAAGCTCTTTCTTGAACCTCCTTTTGATTTATTATTTTTCTTATGCTCTTGGTTTAAATCCTATTGCGTTTGTGTTAACTTTTCAAAAAGAAACAAGATGAGATATGAAATAATGAAATTTTATGCATTCTTTAATAATAATTTTTGATTTAGGAAAGGATGAGTGGAATTGTGTGTTGTGACAAGGATGATGATGGGGTTAGGATAGATTAAGAGTGGATTTTATTGGTTGGATTAGTAGTAAACGGGATTAAGTTAGTATAAGCACTATTGTAAAGTTTGGATGGATTTATGGAGGCGTTTGTGAAATATAAGGTTGCTGGTCTGATTTTGTTTTGAGGTTTTGGGAGACAGATGACATCAAATAACGTCACTTTATTATATCATTTATCCCATATGTTTTGCCTACTTTTATATAATTATTGCATTATTTGGTACTTAATTGCTTTAAAGTTGATAAATGCAGTAATTCAGGAGTGTTTTGTGAAGATATGCTAAAAGGCGCATAATTTGGAGCTAAAACGAAGATATTTGAAGATTGTTGAAACTTCACCAAAAAGCCGTATCCAACTAAAGAGATACGGTGTATTTGCGCCAAGACTTCACAAGAAAACGCGTTTGACCAATTCCTAATACGGCGTATTCACTCTATCTACATACGCCGTATCCATGAAGATAACTATTCAAAGATACAGTAAATCAAGTAAATTAGGAATGATATCAAAGATTTATTACGAACATAGCGCGCACTCCAAGGAATCCAGCCCAATACGCCGTATCGACCTTGCTGGATACGGCATATCGAGTCTTTTTCAGACACTATAAATAGAAGACTCAAAAACAAGTTTTTAGTGTGCAATATCATATTCTTTATACCATACTCACTAAAGATGAATTTTAGAAGAGAAGATCAGCCACCAAGGTCAAGCATTGATCACGAATCCATAGAAGACATCGTGTAATTTTTACTCTCTTAATCGTTCGATTTTCAATTGTTTGATTATGCTTGTATAATTACAATGGTTGTGGGCTAATACCCTCGGGTGTTAGCCATCTTAATGAAAGTTCAATGTTTGGTTTGTTTTAAAAATTGATTTCTTAATTTATCGTTGATTGTTTAATTATGTTTATCACCTCATACTTGTTTATGTGTTTGAATATGCGACCTATCATTTAACTAGATCTAGTAATACGGACCAAGTAATCTAGATACCGGGATAGCTCTCCATATCGTGTTTCATATTACTGGACCAATATGATCACAAATAACGTTCTGTCTTTATCTTTGAATTTTGAGCTTAGTTGGACCGGTAGGTGACCCGTTTATGTTTCAGCAATCATGCTCTTAATTTACTGATAAAGATTGGAATAGTGGACTACCAGTATATAAAACACCATCAAACAGTAAGTGGGTAAAGTCTCGTTAGGCTAGGGTTTTAACAGGATCACCACTGCTTTAATTCTCTAAGATAGACATAATTAAACTAAAGGATGCTTTATGCGGATGCATTTAATTGTGACATGATTAATCGTGTCTAGGTCTTAGGATGATGTCCCGTCTAAGTCTTAAGAATGATATGCCGCTTCGAGATAAGTAAATCATTGCACTAAAACAAACAAACCAACATTGAACCGGATTTAATATGGCTGATACTATTTTCTATCATTTGGCTTGTACTGCTTTTCTATCTTCTAACTTTCTTCTTTCGTGTTTATTGTGTATTGAATTGGTATTTATTTCCACCAAACCTGTGCCAGTCTCTCAGGCTGAAAACCCCCATATCATTAGACAAAGTACATAGCATAGGTTTAACTAGTAAATAAACTAATTAAAATACTGATAGAATATAGGATTAATTTTTCACTCTTAGTGTTTGACACCCTACTTACTGCGAACTCCATCTTGACCGGGTACACTGCTCGTTAAAGTGTTGTTTTAGGTTTGTCGGCTAAATATAAATTTAAAACTTGCTAATCAAATAATTGACCCTACACGACAGCACATCAGGTTTTTGGCGCCGTTTCCGGGGAGTGAAATAATTAAACCTTATTCTTATCAGTATTTCTAACCATTAATTAATTTAGTTTAGTGTAATCTAATTATTTAAATTCTGTTTGTATTAATTCGCATTGTGTGTTTAAATTGTTTGTTTACTTTCCTGCATTGTATATTTTTGCATATTGTGTGCTTGTGTGTTTTCTTCATTGTTACAGCCACACTGTAACTTTGTGAGTCGAATACTCAATACGGCGTATTCAATTTATTGGATACGGCGTATAAATTTTTTCTAAACCAATACAGCGTATTCGACTCTATCATGAATACGGCGTATTCAGTTTACTGAATACGGCGTATTAAGCTATTTGACAGTTTTCTTTCCTAGCGAATTTATTACAGGTTAAAAATGGATGACCCCAACTTAACTATGGAAGAATACATCAGGCTTGAGGAAGAAAAATCTCATAGGCGTGGTAAAGTGTTTAACTAGAAAACTGCTAAGTATGGTAAGATCTAAGATGATGAAGACGTTCACGACCTCAGATCTGTTGAAACCGAATTCCCAGCCATAGTCTTTGATGATGCGTTTACATCTGAAGTAACGCACTCCTGTGAACCTACGGTAAGTCCTCTTAACGACAATAAAATTGACTTTAGAATATCGTTTGACGAATCTGACGATGAAGATTACACGGTGATTTACGACAAAAATTCATTTTTTTATAAAATAATCTTTGCCAATGATTTGAAAACGGATTCGGAAAATGATAATGAAAAAGTCAATATGCCTTTGTTTCCATCACCCGAGCCTGAGGTCAGTTACTCTAATGATTTAGGCTTCTTTAAAGATTTTGAGAATGAATTTCCAGCCATTGTTTACAATGATGCTCTAACGTCTATATCAGATTTCACAACTAAACCTACTGTAAGTCCTCAACGTATCAATGAATTTGATTTAAAAGATGAAACATCGTTGTCCGAATGTGATGAAGAGGAACAAAACATTTTATACTTTAATGATCTATTTCCTTTTAACGTAATCTATCTCGATGATTCAAAATCGGATAAGGACAATGATGATGATAAAATCAATATCAAACATTCTTCAGGGGGTAATGTAATAAATACCGATGATGGTGCCTATGCACATGGGTCAAATAAGCTTTCGAAAACAAGTCATGATACATCTAATAATTTTTTTAAAACTAAAACTTTTATCAAGAAGCTAAATGTTAATATCATGGCTTGTAATTATCTTAACAACGGGATGCTTTTAACTATTATCAAGAATTTATATGTGTCGTTTGGCATCCCGTTCGACCCCAAGTTGTTTTATAAGGATGAGATTAAATTAGAAAAAGGTCGAACTTAAAGACCAGCTGAAACAAAAGTGCTTCCCGGGAGACAACCCGGTCATTTTTATTGTTTTCTGCATTTTAATTGTTTGAATTTAATTTAATTTCGAGTCTGTCTTCCCAGACACTCTATACGGTGTATCGAACCCCTCTGGATATGGCGTATAGACGTATCTAGACCAAGGTTGTCAAGATCGGGATTCTACCCAGGATCGTTTTCGTCTTTGCAAGATCGAGATCGTAAGGTAGGATCAGGATCGTAAGATCCTACTATAATGTCATTTTCTTAATAGTCTTTCTAATATTATATAAATCTACAAATTATTATATATCATAAACACAAAATTATATAAATATTTCATAGGAATGTTATCATAAATTATAATTATAAAATGTTTAAGAAGATTAATTTGTTGTTTTTTAATATCTAGGAAACACAACCCATAAATTCGTAGATTTTAATTCGTGGTTCAAGAAAAGTAAGACCGGATCGTAGTAGATCTTAAGATCCTATGGTCAAGATCGGGATCCTATAAGATCCTAAGCAAGCAAAGATCCTACGTAGGATCTGGATCGTTTTTGCTTTGCAGTATCGTAAAATCATAAGATCGTAAGATCAGGATCGAGATCTTAACACCCATGGTCTAGACGTTATCATTTTTTTTTTAAAAACTTAATATTTAATTTCCAGTAATTTAATTGTTTCTACAGGAACAATACGACGTATCCTAGGGTTTGGGATACAGCGTATTCATCCCTGTATAGTTGTGTGTTTAATTGTTTTCTTGTACCATTGTAGCGAGATAGAATTTGCACTTGTCTTCTAATCTCTTATACAGGACCTTGCTGAAACTATGATATGGTATATGCTGAAAAAGACATGTGTTGAACTTATCCGGGTATTCTTTTCTGAAGCCTAGTCACACATTTTTGCTGCTAAGGGACTCATCTTGGAGAATTTCTAACGAGCATACACATCAGGGAGGTTTTTCGTTTCTTATTTTATTCCTTCATTAATTTATTTATTGTTTTATCTATACAATGAGGACGTTGTATAATTTAAGTGGGGGATAGAGAATTAGAACGTACTTGTCTTCTTTTTTACAAAACAACATGCAAAGTGCTTAAAATGGCCAAAATTAAAAAAAAATTCAGCATGACTTTTGTAAAAATCACTAATTACATCACCTGGCGCACTATAACCCTTGATACATATTGTGAGAATTAAGCCTATTCTGTTTCCAACTGTCTACTAAAAATTCCACAAAATTATGAGTGTGCCGGTGATGTAATGGACTTTAGAACTTGGCCTGGTATATCACTCGAGACCGCCATGATTAGTACTATGGATTTAGATGGAAGAACATGTTCAACTGATAAATTTCTAGAATTAAACCAAATAGCCTACATGTCATAAAATTAACTATCCACACTGGTTAGTTAACTCCCGTGTAACACTTGATTACTCTCATTTTTAGAGTAAAATCCCCTAGAACAGCCTGTTGAGTCATTCCTTTCTTTTTCTACACCATATTATATGTTTCGTTACACCTTTGCACCTTAGCCTACCATGTAGATTAAGCCTATTTTACCAATGTTGCTAGTTGCTTTCGTGTAAAGTCTTGTATTTTTTTGTGTCAAAGTGAAATTTTTCTATCTCTGTAATGGTCGGGAAATTGCACAATGCAATGGGAAAAAAATGTAGCTCGTAAGTTTCGCTACTTTCGCGATTATGAATCATGTCCGAAGAAGAAGTTTTACAAGGAAAAAAATATCCGGATGAATTATGATAGTGAAGACGGTGAAACCAAACAGAGATTTATGATGTATTGTTTGAAAAAAAGGAAGAAAAATAGTCGTTTCAAAAGAAGCTTGTACCGAAGGAATTACTTAGAAGGATCGATTATTCGTTGATACGTTACAAAAATCAATGATGTAAAGTCTTGTAAGAAGTGGCCGATATCACCACTTATATAAAAGTATGTAAAAGCGGGATGTAAGGGAAGTTGACCGTTATGGGAATACCAACTTAGGTTGTCTTTTTCATTTCTATGATCGAGGCGTTTGTCTATATGTTCGAGTCTTTGTCATGGAACGGTCGGGGGAAAGTTACTAGCAACTGTACCTTATTTGTTGGCTTAAATCTATTTGTTAGAAAAATCTTAACTTAACACCCATGTAACAACAGATCTCCCTTTTCCTGCAACTAACCATAGTGTTCCTACCCGAACGAGGACATTGTTCTAGCATGCATGTCTATTCCGTCATTACGACCATGTATGCATGTCTCAGCTGCCTTGTTGGATGACGACTTTCGGTGAAAGTTAGAAGCTCCCTACCCTATATCATTCTTCATCCTAACCGCTGGTTAAACACGAACAAGGATGTGTTCGGATCGTATATGTCTATTCCGTCGTTACGGTCATGTATGAACGATAAAGCTCTTTGTTTGGTGATGTACTTTATGGAGAACAGATTTGTTTGAAAGTTAACCGTAATGCCTACTAACATTAAAACCCAATTTTAGCTTTTGACTTGTTTCCTTATCCTTAGCTTTACGTGATGATGTGTATCCTTGCCAAGTCTGAAATAGAACTAATCACGACCGAGCAATTGAGCGTACTACTTAAATGTTGCACCCTAGATTAGTTGAGTGATCTGAGTGTTTTTATTTTCATATTTCGTGAGGAGCTTGGTTATGTACAGGTGATTAGGACAAAACGATGCATAAACGAAAAATCCTCAACTTCGGTTGGGACATATTTTCATACACTAAACTTTTTTCTAAAGTCTACTTGAGGACAATTAGGATTCAAGTAGGGGGATATTTGATGACATCAAATAACGTCACATTATTATATCAATTATCCCATCTGTTTTGCCTCACTTTTAATATAATTATTATTGCATTATTTGGTACTTAATTGCTTTAAAGTTGATAAATGCAGTAATACAGCGAGTGTTTTTGTGAGATATCTAAAATTCATAATTTGGAGCTAAAATGAAGATATTTGAAGATTGCTGAAATTTCACCAATACGCCATATCCAACTAAAGAGATACGCGTATCTGGGCCAAAACTTCATAAGAAAACGCTTTGAACCGGAATTCCTAATATGGCCGGAATTCACGTCTAAATCTACTTACGTTGTATCCATGAAGATAACTAAATCAAGAGATAAAGTAAATCAAGTAAATTGGGAATGATATCAAAGATTTATTACGAACGTAGCGCGCAACACTAAGGAACCAGCCCAAATACGCGCGTAATCTACCTTGCTAAATACGGCGTATCGAGTCTTTTTCAGACACTAATAAATAGAAAACTCAAAAACGAGTTTTCAGTGTGCAATATCATATTCTTTATACCATACTCACTAAAGACGAATCTTAGAAGAGAAGATCAGCCACCAAGGTCAAGCATTGATCACGAATCCATAGAAGACATCGTGTAATTTTACTCCACTTAATCGTTTGATTTTTCAATTGTTTTGGATTACCTTGTATAGATAACAATTGTTGTGTGCAAATAACCCTCGTGTATTAGCCATCTTAATGAAATTTTCAAGGTTTGGTTGTTTTAAAAATCGATATCTTAATTTATCGTGGATTGTTTAATTATGTTTATCACCTCATACTTGTTTAAGTTTGTATGAATATGAGACCTATCATTCAACTGAAATCTAGTGAGTACGGACCAGTAATCATATGATAATGGGATAGCTCTAAATCCATATCGTTTCATATTAGTGGACCAATATGACACAAATAACGTTATGACTTTATCTGTAGAATCCGGGATAGCTCTTCATATCATGTTTCATATTACTGGAGCAATAGGATCACAAATAACGTTCTGTCTTTGTCTTTGAATTATGAGCTTAGTTTGACCGGTAGGTGACCCGTTTATGTTTTAGCAGTTATGCTCTTAATTAACTGATAAAGATTTAACAGGGTCACCACTTCTTTAATTCTCTAAGATAGATTATAATTAAACTAAAGGATGCTTTATGCGGATGCGTTAATTGTGACAGGATTAATCGTGTCTAGGTCTTAGGATGATGTCCCGGCCTAAGTCTTAAGAATGATATGCTGCTTCGAGATAAGTAAATCATTGCACTAAAACAAACAAACCAGCATTGAACCGGATTTAATATGGCTAATACAGTTTTCTATCATTTGGCTTGTGCCGCTTTTTTATCTTTTAATCTTCTTCTTTTGTGTTTATTGTCTATTGAATTGATATTTGTCATCACCAAACCTATGCCAGTCTCTCAGGCTGAAAACCCCCATATCATTAGACAACGTACATAACATAGGTTTAACCAGTAAATAAACTAATTAAAATACTGATAGAATATAGGATTAATTTTCCACTCTTAGTGTTCGACACCCTACTTACCGTGAACTCCATCTTGACCGGGTACACTGCTCGTTAAAGTGTTGTTTTAGGTTTGTCGGCTAAATATAAATTTAAAACTTGATAATCAAATAATTGACCCTACACGATAGCACATTAGAGACTTAAAAATATTTTCATTAGCTGAGAAGGTAGATTTTGGATAACTCGTTTCGTATAGATAGTTTTTCATATATCGAACACTAAAATCGGACTTAAAACGACCGAGTTACGCTCAAATGAAACTTGAAACATTTTTTCGGCAAGACGATTTTTATACAATCAGATCAGAAATGAAAATGACCATTTTGACCCCTTTCGATTCCGTTTCGGCCAAAGCGTAAAATAGAAACATGGCCTAAAATGACTCTTCCCTTCCAAAGTCGCGAAAGTCATGTTAAAAATGCTTAATGAGTGAGTTAAACCCTAGTTTTCGTCAATTTATTTTCGGACATATAATTTTATATATGAAAACGTTTTCAAGCGGGTTAGGTCCATTTAGGTTTCGAAAACCTTAGAAAATATTAACGTAGTGTTTTGATATTATTACGAAGGGTTAGGAGTTTTTAAAAAATGATAAAACGATATCGTTGAACGTTACTAAAAATAGTAAGTTAGTGCGAATAGCGAGATAGAAATGAAATGTAAGCGTTAAGAGTTTCGTTAGTAGGTTTAAGGAAATATGGATACTACGATTATAGGGGACGGTATTAACGTCCCAAAACTAAAAAAACTTTCCTAAAATGAAAACTTTTCTAAAATAGTAACTTTCTGAAAATGGCAACTTTTTGTAAGAATTGCGTAACGTTTATATAAACCTAAAGAGTTCGTAAAGACACGTTTTTGTTAAATAAACTAAAGCGCAAACACATATGGATGTTTATCTCTTTTATAAGCGTCTTATACAACGTTTTTTTTATTTATTTCTCGTTCTAAAGCGCGTCTTATAATTAGGTCGCGGTTAGAGTCGTTCGGTTACTTTATCCTCTTTGTTGATTTACTATCTCATCGTTTGCTTAAGGTGAGTTCATAGCCCCACGTTTTTACTATTTTTCTTTACTTTTTGGGGTGAGAAACATTGCTTGCTTTTAAACATTGAACACAAATGCTTTACGTTTTTCCCAATCTTGTTTACGTGTTGCCTAAGTAGTATTGAAACTTGTATGCCTGAGTTATCATGAACCGTTAGTTACTTATGATCAGTTGGATTGGTAAGTGAGTGCGAGTGTTGTAAATAGATGTATTGGGACTAATCATCCCCGTCTGGGTAAGTAGTTCTTACTGGATCAACGGATGTATACCATGTCGAGTGATACGGTGAAGCGCCATGATGGCACCCGTCAAGGCAAGTTTATTAAGCATTATGCATGCTTCCATTACATTTAGCCTCGATGTCATGAGCTTAGTGCAACGTAAATACCTTTTATGTGAAGTTGTATCTGTTATAACTGTCACATGCGTTTTATAACTTGTGGTCTATACTGCTTTCATTGAACGTTTCAAATTGCTAAATACTTTTCATAATACTGTGAGTGAAGCAGTATCCACTAAACGTTTTCATTATCGCAAATGCTTTACTTAAAACTAAGAATTCACCAACTTTATGTTGACGTTTTAAGCATGTTTTTCAGGTGCTTAGATTTGGACTTCTCTGACGTGCTATGTGGAGTCTACGTGCAATATGATATCATCTTTCAAGACTTTATTATCATCCATACTCGTTGTCTTTTGAAAACTTAATTATGCTTCCGCAACGTTTTAAATTTCATTTCAAATCTTGTAAGACTTATCCATTTTTAATAAATACAACAAGTTATGATTTTCAAAACGTCTATTAGTGGTCGTTCCCTTGATCTTGAGTGATGTATATTATAAAGTCACTCCCCTGGACACTCATTCCGTCTAGGCCCGGTTTTAAGGTGTGACATATTGGTATTTAGAGCCAAGGTTATAGAAAACCAGGTAGCATATTAGGTCTGGTCTATAACCAGTATGTGATCCTTACGTGCATTTACGTGTGTCTTATACGTGCTTTTTCTATGGTGTATATGTGAGTACCATTTGCCTTGAGCCTGCTATGTTATGGGTTTATCTCTGCCCTGCGTTTATCTTTCCCTATGTTTATGTTGCGTTGCGTTTATTTTTGTCCTTGAGTCCTATTTTTCTATGAGCTTACGTTTGTCTTGCGTTTATCTTTTCTATGTGGTTATGTTTTCCTTACGTATATTTTCCCTACCTGTTTATATAGAAGCTGTCTATATAAATACTAAACTTTTCTAGGACATTGTGAGTGACACAATGGTCCCTAAACTTTCTTAAGACATTGTGAGAGACACAATGGCCTCGTTTATTTCTAAAAACATCGTGAGTAATACAATGGCCTTTAAAACTTGTCATGAGTTTACACAATACCGTTTTGCATAACCTTAAAACCTGTCATAGTCTGCCGACCCTACGTTATTTTACTATTCGACACCAGGTTTGAACACTCTCCTTGAACTTCTGAAACGCATACGTTGTCACGTAACTCACGACATAGAAACATGCTGGCTAATTGGAATGCGACGATTAACTTGTCACCTTGTAACGTACCGTCTTAAAACACCAACTTTTAGAACACGACTCATTAAAGTCTCATTCATTTCTCTTTACTTCTTGTGATTTTGAAAAATTATATCGTCAAGAAGACAACTTCTAAGTTCGGAAGATATCAATGACTCATAAACCAACGTATTGCTGACATGCTCTTTCACCAAGAGCGGAACGAGATCCGAGACGCTGAGAAAGAATCACGCGTAAAGACCCTTAAGACAATCCTGCTAATGAGGTCCGGCTTTCAGACTTAGGAATGTTCATGGGAACGTACTCAACAAAACCCCCACTCCGTATGAAATAATCTGACCATCATTGCTAGTGATGACTATTTTATTTAAAAATGCTTTATTTGAAATTCTTTATGTATTGATACTCATGGTACGGATATTTTCATTCTCTAATATTTAATTGTTGTTACAATTATATTTACATATTCCTATTTTAACATCCTTGAAATACCACTTTTTTAATGTGTACTCGTTTTAGCCATTTGGTATTAATTCTCCTTAATAATTAATTGTTTATTCAATTAATTCGCCTAGCTTGTTTAGCATCCTTGATATATTGTTTCTTTGAGGATGTGCCTCTTTTAAATATTCGTATTTGATCTCTCGTTTGCATCGATTAATCAAAAAGATGGCTCTCTATAGCCTTCTGGTTCATGATCTATTAGAACAAATGAATCTCTACATTTATTTTGTTGATCGAATAATTCTTTACGTTCATTTTCTTTGACGGTTACTACATTTGTGCGGACATTCTTGATATTTTATGATCTATTGTTTTGTTATTTTTATAAATATTTTTATAGCTTATTATTGTTGTTTGTCATTATTTTATCTTTGCGAAATCTTGTTTAGATTGAGTTAGATTTTTTCTTTTCATGGAATTTGATTCGATAATTCTTTCGTTTGCATTGATCAATGATCATTACTTTATTTTCCTAATCATTTATCTCTCTTTCTTGCATTTTTGTCATACATCATTGTACCATAATAATAAATCATTATACTCAATATAACCTTTTTACATTGACAACTACTCCCTTTGGAGATTTGTACTTCTTCTTTGATTCCTTCGTTCACATTTATTATTTTATTCTTCGATCTTGATAGGTAATACTACTCGATATGTACTTCTTTGATCATTCGTACAACTCATTAGTTCTCATTTTCGTACATTTTTTATCTCTATCCTTTCTTTAAGGATTCTCATAACATTAAATTAGTACCTACATTCACATCGCGAATACTTTGTATTTGTCTTTCATTTTATTTGGTATTCGTTTGCTATCCCATTTGATTAGTTTGTTGAACTCCTCGAACACGTTTTGACACATAACGTACGCTAAAGTATTGGAGACACCACCTATGCAGTACAAGGTGCATTGTGTTTATCGACCACGAGAATGAGATGACTATACCGACTATGGAGGATACACTACGAGCTCGACCGCAAAAGCAACTGGAATACTAATCCACGTTAGTAGGATTTTCTTGCAATGACAGTTACCGCACCATCAACAAGGTTGCACCGTTCGAGACACTCTACGACCAAGAGTGTCAATCACCCGTCTGCTGGACCAAGGTTGGGGTGGTCGAGTCACTAGCCCCGACACTTAACCGTGAAACGACTAAGAAGACCATTCGGATATGCAACAAAATACAAGCTGCTCATAATCACTAACATAGTTACGCAGATGTGAGGATATGTTTCGGTAAACGGGGAAAGCCGAACCCATGTCATATTGGACCTTTCAAGATCATTTCCAAAGTTGGAACCGTTGCCTATCGACTCGAACTCCCAGATCAACTAAGCCGAGTCCATAGTACTTTTCACGTGTCGAACCTGAAGAAGTTTTTATCTGACGATACACTTGTTATACGTTAGATGAAATGCAAATCAACGACAAGCTCTATTTCATAGAAGAACCCGTTGAAATTATAGACTGTGAGGTCAAACGTTTAAAACAAAGCCATACCCCCCGATTGTGAAAGTATGTTGGAATTCATGAAGAGGTCCTGAATTTACTTAGGAACGTGAAGATCAAATCCGAAAGAGATATCCACGTCTTTTCGCCGGCCCTAAACCATCGTCGAATACTACACCGTGAGCTTCGGGACGAAGCTCTTTTAACGGGGGAACGATGTTGCACCCCGTAATTTTAGGTCTTGTTTTTAAATCTTTTCACGATTATTATTTTGAAATTTTTCGTGACGTTTGAATATGCAATTTTCGGTAGTTGTCCCGCGTAAAACTGAAAATCATCGTCAGATGCGTTTCGGCTTCGGACTTGGATTAGTCTACGTGTTATATGCATTGTTTTATCATTTAAAGTTTTACGTAGGTTACAGTTCACTTAGTTTTCGTTTTATATGTTTTTCGTGTTCGTCGTACCGGTTTTAGCATTTGAGGTCATACGGAGACCCGAAAACCGTCACTTTTTTCATGTAAACCCATTATTATACATATGTATCGTGTTTAAAGTTCAAAATTTTCGTTCACCCTTTTCCCTTACTCTAGTTCAAACATCCCAAGCCTCAAATAACTTAACCATAAGCCTTAAATTAAAACTTGAAGCATCTTTCACCTTTATTTTGAATTCAAAGCATGCACATGCAAGAAAGTGACATTCTTGTTTATTCCTCAAACATGCCACATCATTGCTTACAACTTATTACATGCATCCTTACATGCTAGGACCACAAACTCTACTAACAATTTAAAATGATATACTTCCTTTTATTTCCATATGGCTAAAGAATAATATGTTTTGGGTCCCCTTTTTGTGCCTTATATAGACGAAACCACGAGAACTATGGAACTTTTTTGCCAAGCCATGTCATTGGAAATATTAATACCTAACACCCTTACCTTATAAATACTCCATGATAGAAGGTTTAGGTCATTTCACAAACACTTGCCTCACCAAAATTTCTTTTCTCATCTCTTTTTTCTTTCTTTGGTCACGGCACAAACACACCCCTAATAGGGTTTCTATATCTTTGATTTCTCTTCAAGATCTAGTGTTCCTAGCTATTATTCAAGGTTATTTAAGTAAGATACAAGTGTTAGTTCATTTGTTTAAGGGTTCTTGTTCAAGATTTAAGAAATTAGGGTTTCAAAATAAATTCGTGGGTATTGCAAGATCTTAGTGTATGTTATAGATCTAGTGTTCAATCTTATTTCTTCATCATTTGTAAGCTCTTTCTTGAACCTCCTTTTGATTTTTTATTTTTCTTATGCTCTTGGTTTAAATCCTATTGTGTTTGTATTAACTTTTCAAAAAGAAACAAGATGAGATATGAAATAATGAAAATTTATGCATTCTTTTATAATAATTTTGATTTAGGATAGGATGAGTGTGATTTTGTCTGTGTGACAGGATGATATGAGATGTGTGTTTAGGATTTATATTAAGGTGGATATGTTGGTTGGATTAGTAGTGAATGGGATTAGGTTAGTATAAGCACTATTGTGAAGTTCGAATGGATTTATGGATGCGTTTGCGAAATATAAGGTTGCTGATCCGATTTTGTTTTGAGGTTTTAGGAGACTTAAAAATGTTTTCATTGACCAAGAAGGCAGATTTCTGATAGCGTTTCGTTTTAGGTTAGTTTTTCATTACATCGAACACTAAAATCGGACTTAAAATGACCGAGTTACTGCGACAAATGATAACTTGGGTAAACAGTTTTTCAGCAGACGGATTTTTATACGATCAGATTCAGGAACGAAAATGACCATTTTTGACCATTTTGAGTCCGTTTACGGCCAAAGTGTGTAAAACACAAACATGGCTAGAATGCGTTTTCCTTCTCCAAAGTCGCGAAAGTGTGTTTAAAATTGGCTTAATGAGTGACGTTAAACCCTACGTTTTCGTCAAGTTTTTTCGGACATATAATTTTATATATGAAAATGTTTTTAAGCGGGTTAGGTACGTTAGGTTCGAAAACGTTAGGAATATTAGTTGTGTTTGATATTATTACGAAGGGTTAGCCCCCCCCCCCCCCCCCCCCCCCCCCCCCCCCCCCCCCCCCCCCCCCCCCCACCCACCGAGTTTTCAAAATTTGATTAAAATGATATCGTTGAACTTTAGTTACTAAAATAGTAGTTAGTGCGGAACTAGCGAGATAGAAATGAAATGTAAGCGTTAAGAGTTTCGTTAGTAGGTTTATGGAAATATGGATACTATGATTATAGGGGACAGTATTAACGTCCCAAAACTAAAAAAAAACTTTCCTAAAATAGTAACTTACTGAAAATGACAACTTTTCGTAAGTATGGCGTAACGTTTATATAAACTTAATGAGTTCGTAAAGACACGTTTTTGTTAAATAAACTAAAGCACAAACACATATGGATGTTTATCTCTTTTATAAATGTTTTGTACAATGTTTCGTTATTATTTCTCGTTCTAAGGCGCGTCTTATAATTAGGTCGCGGTGGGGGGGGGGTGCGGCCGGCTCAGGGCGGGGGGTGGGTGGGTAGGGGTGCTGTGTTGAGGTGGCGGTTAGAGTCGTTCGATTACTTTATCCTCTTCGTTGATTTACTATCTCATTGCTTAAGGTGAGTTCATAGCCCCAAGTTTTTACTACTTTGCTTTACTTTTTAGGGTGAGAAACATTGCTTGCTTTTAAACATTGGACACAAATGTTTTACGTTTCTCCCAATCTTGTTTACGTGTTGCCAAAGTAGTATTGAAACTTGTATGCCTGAGTTATCATGAACCGTTAGTTACTTATGATCAGTTGGATTGGTAAGTGAGTGTGAGTGTTGTAAATAGATCTATTAGGACTAATCATCCCCGTCCGGGTAAGTAGCTCTTACTGGATCAACAGACGAATACCATGTCGAGTGATACAGTGAAGCGCCATGATGGCACCCGTCAGGGCAAGTTTATTAAGCATTATGCATGCTTCCATTACATTTAGCCTCGGTGTCATGAGCTTAGTGCAACGTAAATACCTTTTATGTGAAGTTGTATCTGTTATAACTATCACATGCGTTTTATAACTTGTGGTCCATACTGCTTTCGTTGAACGTTTCAAATTGCTAAATACTTTTCATAATAATGTGAGTGAAGCAGTATTCATTAAACATTTTTTATTCTCGCAAATGCTTTACTTAAACCTATGAATTCACCAACTTTATGTTGACGTTTTAAGCATGTTTTTCAGGTGCTTAGCTTTGGACTTCTCTGATGTGCTATGTGGAGTCTACGTGCAATTTGATATCATCTTTCAAGACTTTATTATCATTCATACTCGTTGTCATTTGAAAACTTATATTATGGCTTACTCGCGACGTTTTAAATTTCATTTCAAAGTTGTAAGCTTATCAATTTTATAAAAATACAATTTGAGTTATGATTTTCAAAACGACCATTAGTGGTCGTCTCCATTTATCTTGGAGGATGTATATTATGAGTTAGCGGCTCGGACACTTCTCATCCGTTAGGCCGGTTTGGGGGTGTGACAGATGGTTCATTTATTTTGACACCTTTTAAAGTTTCGGCTTTGAATGTGGATTTTGACCTCAAAATTGATTTAGTAGTCTTTGGTCCAGAAATAGTTCAAGCACTTCAACTTCTTTTGTAGAGGAAGAGGGGTGCTCTACTAGAAATGAAGATTATCAGTTGATCATACTCAGTTGTTGATGAGTCTGTGACAGCAACTGAGGATCAGTTATGGTTCTTTGTGGACTCAGCTGGGAGTATCCTCCTAGTATCATGATTTGGCAAAATAAAACCTTCAGCTTCAGACAACCAGGGTCTCTCAACACCAGGTATGGATACTTTTGTGTCATTAGCTGAGGATTTTACAAAGACTATGTCTTTTTGCCCAGAACTGGAAGAATCTTCAGTGATTTGATCAACTCCTAAAATTCTCTTCTTTTGAGAGGGGATTTTTTCAATGATACACTGATTTACTTTGTTAGAACTGTTAAGCCATGTTTCAGTGATTGTTGTTAGCTCTTTCAGTTCTGTTCTTAAGTTTTTATTCTCTTTTAAAATCTTAGTGTTTACATGTTGCATGGTAAGAAAATCAAGTTTTGCTTGTTTTTTACTATAATAGTTGTTCTTTACGATGATTCAGTTCATGAAACAAATTCGCTATGTTTGACAAAAAGATTATTTCTTTGTTCTTCAAACATAATTTAATCGATACACAAATATTCTAGATGGGTTTTTTATAAATTTTCTTCCATTTCAAGAAGAGTGTGTACCTTTCTCATGGAGATCTTCACCCATTCACCAATTTATGCGCCTTCTTTGCTGACATCATCATTTTCTTCAGCTGTGCATGAGTACTTTAACTTCCACCATTTCGTTGTATTTGATGACACTTCTTCTTCATCACATTCATAGGCTTCAGTGATGAGACCTTTGTTCTTAACAGTTGCGGCTTTGGAAGCTGAAGCACTCGAACTTAGAAGAGCAAGTTTAGCCTTGACTTTGTTGTATTTAGCTTCAAAGTCACTTGGTACGGCCTTAGATCTGGTTTGTTTGAGAGGGAATTGTGAGGTTTTAGTTAAAAGGGTGTTTGATAGAGGGGACTGAGCTTTGACCAGCAGTCTCTTGCAAAATGACCTTTCTTGCCACATTTGGGGCATTCAGTTTGGTTAGTTGCTTTTGCACTGCTGAACCTTTGAGTACCCTTCTTGAAGAATCTTTTAGACTTGGCTAAAAGAGCTCTTTCTTGATATTCTTCTTCTAGGTCATCCAGGTACTCATGATTGCTTCTTGTATCCTCTTCATCATCAGGACTATCTTGAATGTCCTGGACAATAGAGGTAGATATTAAGGCAGTTGACAAAGGTGTTGCAGAGACAAGAGATTTGTTCTTTTCAGTATCATAAATATTGTCTATTAGGTTTTCTTCTTATTTGAGTTTACAATCAGAGAAGCAAGCTCTGATTCTTTCACCATGATTTGTGTTTTCTGAGAGACTTTGCAGAAAACTAGCCACTTCATTTCTAACTAATTAACAAATGCTTTGTATCTGGTGAAAGTTTGTGTTTAGTGTTTCTCCTGTGTTTGGAATTGATGGGTATAACACAACTTTAGGTCCATGATCTTACTTTCTTTCACATCAGAGGGGCCCTCATGATACAGTATCATGTCATCCCAGGTTGGTTTAGCTGTTAAGCAGTTTACGACAGAATTCATTTGGTCATCTGAAAGGACAGACATGATGAGACTTTTGAGTCGATGATCTAAGTTAGCAGCCTTTCTCTCATCTCCAGTCCATTATCCTTCTGGCTTCCTTTGACCAGCTGTCGTGGGGGATAAAAGGACCATTTTGATGATATTTTCAAATTGAGGTTCAATACCAAGGATGTGGCACATAAACCTCTTTTTCCAGTTGGTGAAATTTTCCACTTCAAGTACAAGAGCGGCATTTAACTGGCCAACCTTGTATTCAAGAGTCCGTGGTACTTCTATTGCTGCCATTTAAGATGGATCTTGATTTTAAAAACATTTAAGCCTATTTGTATATCCTTTTAAAGGGATTTTTTTAAATAGAAGGCTCTGATACCACTTGTTGGTCCCTTGTCCCTGCTCAATTCTGATATTAAGTTTTCTAATTAAACTAATCAGATTTCATAGCAACAAAGTGAGTTTTAAACAGATATATATGAAGAATATAAAGAACAAGTTTAAAACACACAAAAGTACTTTTCAATGTATAGCTTCTTATTAGAATCAAATAAAGAATCTATGACACACCTTGCTGCAGTATAGAAGTGGTTGAATGACCCAATTGGTGTCTTTATCTCCTTCGAACTTATTTCTAACTCAATAGTTATGAGAAATAAGAAAACAAACTATTCGACTAAAAATGAAGCTTCAGCTTCAATAGTTTCTATTCAGTTTGTTTGAGAGATAAATGAACTATTCAATGTGTTTCACATTTATTGGAAGAGATGACATTTACTCTGAAATCCCTTTCCTTTTATAGGCAAAGGGATTAGGGTTTACAAGTTTAACCTAGACTACATGGCAAGCATTAAATAAGTGGTTGAACTACCGTTTAAATGAACGTTTGCTTTCTAATACTAGGTACTGTCCTTTGAGGAAAGTTGTTATACTTCTATACCAGATTTTAGAAGTTACTTTCCCAAGGAGATTGCTTTATTCCTTTTGACATAAAGCAATCTTTTTCCCGCATTGTAAACCTTCTAGAAGTGAAACAACACGTTTCAACTTCTGTTAAGGAGATAGACTATGCTCAGCTTGGAATTGTCAACCAAGCTGATCTAAAGCTCTTTCCAAATGCCTTCTTCAGTTTTTGTACCGCTGCATAAACTGAAGTGAAGATACTTCCCAATCTTTTAAGGACCTGAAGAGCTGACGCTAAAGAACCTTCAGCGACTTAAGCTGAAAGACTTCAGCTTGAATAATACTTAGTACTTAGGGGATTTTATGTTTAAATCTATTGAAAGACTGAAGGGCTTAGGAACTGAACCCAATAAGTTCTAAGTGGGGGGGGATTTCTGTCAAAATGATGATATGTGATTGTTCTGTGTCCCTGGCGCAACACCCGTTTTATAAAACCATTATTTTATTTTATTTTAGTGTAAAATTTTGAATATAAAAATATGTATAAGTAAGTAGGCATGTAGGCTTGACTAGGATTTTTTGACCTTGACCGAGTATTACACTTAGTTTTCCCCTTTGCTTTCGAGTACTAATCGTTTGCAAGACTTTAAAAATTTTGCAAGAACGAAAAAAAAATTGATATTGTTGAATATAAGTTAGATGTTAAGCGTAGGGTTGTTGGATCTCTTTAGAGCTCATAGAAGTTATTTATGGCTTTTTGCTCCTTTAGTTACCCTCGTCATCTGAAGATGCAGAATCCTAATATCGCTGAACCGTCTTGATGTAACCACTTGACTTTTTCTTTGGACAGTCTATCTTTAGATGACCCTCTGAATGACATATGAGCACTTGGTTTACCAGTTCCGCCCCTTGATTTATACCAGCAAAAATCTTACACCAGAATGAGCTTTAATGAATAATCTGACATTCCCACTTACATTATTACCACGTCACAGGTTGCTTCTTTGTGGGCACTTCAGTTCTTTTCTTCATTTTCTCTGAATTTTGTGTCGCCTGGAAACATCCCTTTTTTGTCATGGTTTCCACTCCATACAACAATGTCTCCACAATGTTTCCATATAGACGAGTCGTTATGTTACATTAAGTGATGATCCTGCATCCTCATTCTCGATATTTATGCGCAAATATCAAGTTTATAACTATTTAAACTCATATATATGATCACCCTTGTTCGATTCATGGTCTCATTATAGTAGGGTAATGCTTCTGCTTGCAGATAGTCTATTGGCTATAATGACTTAGTCATAGACAGACGTGGTATCTTCGTCCTAATTCCAGCTATTGTGGTGTCCTTGGTTACTTCCCGTAAAAACGGTCTCCCAAACATTGAATCAAGGTATGTATGCACTTCTTTCATCAAAAGCAGTTTTTTCTCCTGTTCCATATCCGCGGTTATGGCTCTAATGCAGCATCACATCCTACTGTACATGTAAAGCACGCATCTTTGTTTCCATAACCCGAAGTCAGTCTTCCCATCGATTTTTATAGTCAAACCTAGTTATAGAAACTAACATTCTTCTTATAACTTGCTAAAATACCTTGTCATGTTGTTTCTTAACCAACTTTACCGATAAGCCTCATAAGCCGTGTGCAACGTATTCCCATTGTTGGTATAACCTTTTCTTGCCAAAGTCGAATGAAAATTTAGGAGAGAACCTTTTCCCTCTGATCTTCGAACATAGCAAACCCTGTCGTGTATCTTAAATAAAAAACCAAGTAAACCACGAGCATAAACTTGAACCCATTCGAAAACCCGCTAACATTTTCTTCTCTATACACGTTTTTTTAATAACCCAAAAAAATGAATCAATATCGAATCGAATATGATTTTATGTTTATAATATTCTACACACTTGAGGCATAGTTAGAAACTCATTCCCACCTTTATAGTAGTATAATTATCATGTGTTATAAAAACAAACAAACCAATCACTAGTTTTCCTTTTTTCTTTCACGTGTTATTATTATAGAACGTTAATATCGTCTATTCACTCTCCGTCACCTACATGCTGCTTCAACACATTCGATTCAAAACCCGAAACCGAACCTCGATACCTCGATCTAGCACTCGATTTTTGGTGACCACAATAAACCTATGGCTCTTGATACCACTTGTTGGATAATTACGACAACAAATCCGAAGTTCGATGGCGGAACGCTAGATCGCGAGTTGTATCGAGCACAAGTAGCAAACACGAGAGACTACAAAGAACCGACAAGAATATGCACACGTTATACCCTCGTATCAAACTTTTATCAAAAACAAAACTAGTATCCCCCCTCATCTCTATTTATAGAGATGAGGGGTGGAAACTTATCCTAAGTCGAATAAGAAACTCCTTACCTTGCAAGGCAAGCTAAACATTTCCTAGTATTATTCTAATCCTAATCTAAATTACAACGTACACTTAACCCCCTAACGTATGTTTAAATTTACTCATAATATCCTACAGTAAGCAAAACCAATATTATTATACGAGGAATCATTATTCCTCGTACTCAATCAACGATACACAATCCCGTCTTCCACAAGGTAATGGAGGAGGTGAGATGTAGACAGTCTTACCCCAACCTAAAGATAGAGAGACTGTTTCAGAGGACCTCTGGCCTTTTAGATGATGTTTATATTATAATTGTTTGTGTAGGCAAGAAGAGATAATTCGCAGAAAAAATATCAATGACTTTTTTTTGTAAAGGATAATAAATTAGGATAAACATAACATGACTGTTAATCTATACCTTTAGTTCCTATTATAAAGCAGAAAATCAAAGATTGAATTAACACATCGATCAAGGGGATATGAAACAGTGAAGGGTTGTTTGGTAATTTAGAGTCTTGGAGAAACAAGGAAAACAAATCTACAATGGCAATGGTCCTTGGGACATTCAAGAAATTCTCACCAAACAATAGACAAATTTTGAGCATCCAAACTCTCGTTAACCATCTCTGCAAAATGAAAACTAGATCGTCCATGTAGTATTCTAGTAATCTTATGATCAAACCAAGAACAAGAGTGAGATGTGGGTTGTGATGTTAGAGATAGAATGGATGGAAAATGGATGAAGTGTATTATGATGAAATGTTACAAATGGAACAACCAACCCTCAAACACAAAACTAAACACACCACTCCATGGCTCTTGATACCAATTGAAGAAACATGTAATCTAATGATCTACCAAGAACAAGAGAAAGAGATGTGGGTTGTGATGGATGGAATGGATGAATTGTATTATGTGTGTGAAAATGGAAAATGAAACAACCAACAACCACCTCTCCAAGGCATGGAGAGGTGTATATATATGTCCTATAGGCCGGCCCATGGGCTATGATGGGCTTCCCATGGGTCTTGGGCCGGACTAGATTACTAATCTAATCATTACATAAACTACGAGCTAAGACTATTACAACTTGGAAGTGACCGACACTTTTTGTGTTTCCAACAATCTCCCCCTAAGGGAGGTCACTCCAATTTACAAAACTTTAAACCTAGCATACTATGCTTCATCTTTAGTCTTTAGCTCATACTCTTGACTTTCTCTTGTGAATATGTTGTAGTGATCATTGACTTCTGGATTGAGCTTGTTCCTTGAACTTGTATTTGACATTGTGATCTTGAGCATCTTGAGATCATCAACCAAGCACAATCTCTTCGCCATCTTAATGAGTCCTTTGCCATCTTGTGAAACTTGTGACTTCTGGACCGACATGCTCGTACCTTTCTTGATTTGTTGACTTGAAAAGCTTTAATGGTGCATCTTTCTTGAAAATTCTTTAACTTTAACACTTTATCACTTCGAGAAAGACGTTCGGTATCAGAGTGAAAGAAACTTCTTGGAAATTCTTTGACTTTAATACTTCGTCACTTCAAGAAAGACGTACGGTATCAGAGTAGCGGAAGACTTGAAACATGTACTTGAGCTTTTGTGATGTCTTTATGTTTGTCGGTCGGGTATGAGCATGTGGCTATGAATCATGACTCATTAGGGATCAGCTGCACCAATCGTCAGGAGTACCTATAGGTTTAGGTTAGTGATAATCAACAGATATGGACGAGAGTGTCTTTGTCACTTCATCAAATATGGTTGCAATAACCACGGTTCCCCATTGATCAGTATAAATACTGCCTGTGATCAGGTAGAATTTCGAAGAATCTCCTT